>CM061921.1:13930203-13956411 GCA_031002005.1 Vandiemenella viatica
TAAGCGATTTGACGGAAATTGTTAGATTTTTATGATCAAGAAGTTTATCCGTTCTGACTATAACTTTGCTCTTAACGTCACTTACTTAGTTGTATACAACAATGACAGTAGAACAATTTCTTCTGATAGGATGCCTGAATAGCATTTTGAATCAGTAACTGCTACGAAAACTAGTTTTATCGTATCGAAACTTTGGCTTGCCTTTCTATCTAAGTTAAAAGTAAGCCTTGGAAGCTGTACTTCTTTTCATGAAATCATTGAAATTTTTACCAGTTCTGTTGGCACTGACATTTTGGATGTCCACTTTCAAGTATATTTGTCAGTAATTTTGTGTATGTCACGGTCAACAAAATCCATGTTTTGGATTTCAGAGGATTAACGAAATAATTTCAGGCTAACAGTGGACTAGTTCATACTTGAATACCGTGGCCGGATTCCTTTACAATCCTTGGTAAATAATCTTTTCCGTGAATTTAAAAAATAACATTCATTTAAAGACTGAATTGGAAAAAATAAACAAGAAAGCATTTGTGTAAGTTTATCGATACGTGCAAGCCTCTCCATTATTTTAGCTTCTCAGTTGGTGTATGTTGTGATTTAGTGATCCACAGTACATTTAAACACAAGAAGAACGTAAACAGTTCATGAAATCACTTATGTCCGAGGCTGGAATCGAACCGTCTGCTCCAGGAACTACCCGATCGCTAACCCACCATTCTTCCGGGTCGGCACCCGCAATGCCTACAGTAGCAGCGGATGAGTCCTACCAAGACCGCAGCAGAGGGGTCGACTACTGTTATACACATATTGGCCAGCATTACGTTTCCTTGTTCCCAGTTTCCTGTGTATTCCTCGTAACTATATGTCTCATAAACAACAGTTACAAAATATAGAAAAAAGCGTTCATTGTCATTCATTATTGATTAGTATCAGCTTCTAAAATTTTCGCACTTGTTAAACTTCTGGTTGTATTCTGGGTACCAGTTGACTTGGTAACAATTTCACCCCTCAAATCAGTGCAGGTTCTATACGGACTACTGTCGGAAGAGTTCACCATAGTATTAACATCAGAATGGAGTGAAAAGTTGGCCTACTATAATACCTTCAAGTAGCAAAAAGCGTATAAATCGCGAAATAAACTAATGATTTCAAACGTGTCCGCTAGCAATCGCAGCAGGTTCGTTAATTACCAAATGTTTTAAATCCACGTCCTTGGATACTTACCAATAACGTTTTCGGTAAGAACATCAAACCAACGTTTCACCTGTCGTTTGAGTTTTAACAGCACCACCCACAGAATATTGCTATAGCTAAAAAGGCGTATTAGAATTTTGTTCTTTGCCTGTTTATGAAACACCACTAAAACCACAAAGGTGACAACAATTTGTGAAATTGTGCCTTCAACTACTGACCCCTCATCATGTTTTGTTTTTGTTTTGATAAGAGTGTTCATTTCGCCTTAAGCAGCTTTCGTTATTATTTGTCAACGCACTCACCTAAAACTATCTTTACATTGCAAATATTGATTTTATCATTAATAGTCAGTTATTTTAAGTGAAAGATGATCGGTATAACGTCTTCCTTTCTTTTGACGCTAGCGTTTCTTCAAAATTAACTTTTTGTTTGAAAATGTTAACTTTTAATGTTCTGTATGGACACGTAATTTCTCTTGAATGTTTTAAAAAACTAAAATGAAGTGCTTTCAATGTCTGCACAACAATTTTATTAACGAAATACAATCCATATTTTCGTTTCTATAACGAATATGTTAAAATATGTCACTTTTTTATGAGGTGGGTGAGTCTCAATTTTGGATACTAACATGAATGTACCACCTACCGGGTATAGTACTGTCTTGGTATGTGTATAATGGGTTGAATAAGTCCCAGGATGAAATGTAGCGATGTGCAATTCAGGTCGTTCGGATTAATATGAGCATGGTAGTACATATGTGACAGGTGACAGGTACGTACGCATTCTGGCTGATCACCTGGATCCATTCATGTCTATTGTGCATCCGGACTTGTGCAATTCCAGCAGGTCCCTGCGACACCCTACACGTCCAGAATTGCTACTTAGTGGCTCCAGGAAACACTCTTCTGAGTTTTAAATATCTCCACTGGCCACCAAGATCCCCAGACCATGGACATTTTTGGCATATCTGGGATGCCTTGCAACGTGCCATTCAGAAGAGGTCTTTAACCCCTCGGACTCTTACGGATTTATGGGACAGCCCTGAAGGGTGCATGGTGTCGTTTCCCTCCAGCACTACTCCAGACATTAGTCGAGTCGATTCACTTCGTGTTGCGGCACTTCTGCGTCCTCGCGGGGGCCCTATATCGTATTAGGCAGGTTGTACCAGTTTCTTTGGCTCTTCAGTGTAATTATCTCTCAATACTGAACATTCGAAGTGAGAGGAGAGCAATTCAAAAAAGAGGTATATGTTTGTGAACATATGGTAATGAAAACATCTTTCGTTTAGTCACTTTATCAACACAAATTAGTCGTTATTTTAATCAGCGGCTCGGTGATCTTACTAGGAGAGATCTTCAGTATGGAAATCGCTATAGTAGAACGAACAAGTTTGTTAACTAGTACTTCACATCTAATTTCCTTGCCCCAAAACAGTTCTGCTTGGTGGGCCTCCATTTAAGAGAGATCGGGTATTAAAAAGTGTGAATATTGTTTCTGAATGACTTAACATATACGGAAGATCATTTGCTAATAAGATTGGTTTTAGTCGTGCGTGTTAAGGTGATGTGTTCCTGAGTGGGCGTTTCAAAATTTGGTCCCATAACCCAGGATATTGTATTTTAATTTTTTTTATTGCTATTCGATCTTGTAGCATTATAAATTTATTTGAAACAAATTCTCCAAATTATATATTTTCCTTGGATGAGTAAATCATAAACACTTGAAACAAAAATTACGTACGTATCAGGAACATTTTATAAAAGATATCCTTCCACATCCACACACAGTATTTATTATTGATATAGGTAAGATGATTTCCTTAAAATTTGCAAATGCCGGACTTCCCTTCGTTAATCTGAACCATATCAGGCATATTTTACCATGTAATAAAATAGAGGCAAAATGTGTTGCATAATGGACTGTATCTTAACAACATCTTCACGAAAAGATATTTCAGATAATCTTTCAACAGTTCTGGTGCGTTATGAAGCCTTTTAATTAGTATTTTTACCTGAAGATAGAAATTCACGTCACATGGCTGACATTAATGCGTAGATTTGGTTGGTATCACTCTTAGTGTGCAAGTAACATTTCCATTTTAATTTGAGAAGAGTTGATCATAAACCGCCGTATCAACGTGATCACTCCACGAATCAACCAAAAACAAAAATTATTCATTTATAATGTATGGTTTATTGACGAACTCCAAAGAAAAAAAAATATACAATTTTCTCGTCAGCTTTTTCAATTTTGAACAGGTCACAGTAAAGTTTCCATATTCTGGCTTCCTTTACATATCCTTGGACAAAACTGGCTGACTGGTTCCTGAGCACAAAGGAATACGTGTGGTAGCAATTCTCCAAATAGTGTCAAACCATGTATGAATGAGCACAAGCACTGTCTTCTTGCTTTTGAATTCCAGAGTGCTAGTATAAGCACATTCTTTGGCCCATCCATTTTGATCAGTATTAAAAACACATTTTAAATTCAAATAATAAATTTACAAATGTTAAAAAAAATCAGCTTTCCTACATCAATAATAAATACTGTATGTGGCTGTGGTAGGGTATCCTTTATAAAATGTTTCTGGTGTGCACGTAATTTTTGTTTCAAATGTTATCAGGATATACATCATCCAAAGGAAAATAAATACTTTGGAGAATTTGTTTAAAAAAATTCGTGTTGCTACAAGATCGAATAGCAAAAAAAAAAAAAAAAAAATACAAACAGAAGAAAATATTTCACAGATCGTGGGATAGAACTTAGTACCTCCCTCAGTAATACACCACATTAACGCGCACGGCTAAACCAGGGCTATTAATTAAAAAGTCTTCCGTACAGGTATAAGTCATTCAAACACAATTTTTACATTTTTTAATCCCTGATTTCTCTTAAACGGAGGCCCACCGGGCAGAACTGCTTTAGGGCCAGAAACCAGAGGTGGCGTACTATTTACTATACTTGTTCTTTCTACGATAGTGTCCACATTGAAGACCTCTCCTAGTCAGCATGAATGAATAAAAGTAATAAAAATTATTTCAATCTTTTTTTACAGAAATAATGATTTATTGCACATCTAGAATTGACTTTGAATTAGTGTGCTCAGTTTCACATCTACAGGTGCAGCAGTTTTTTAAAAAAGTGTACCACAAAAGTGTACAAATCGTCTCCTAGTGTAAGGGCTCGCTTCGCTCACCCAAATTAATTACTTTATTTAATTATGATCCACAATATACCTCGGTGGCAATGTCCTTGGACTCTCAAGAATCAAAGAAAATATCATGAACTGCGTGATATTTTCTATCATTCTTGAATTCTAAAAAAAAGAAGAAGAAGGATTTTGAAACGTCTACCCACCGCATACCCAATTTGACCCAGCCAGATGAATTTACTGTCAAATATTATTTCAAGATATTCGCTTTAAGGTATAGTGTCTGGTTCCGCTGTAGATCTCCATAGTCCTTATCTGTCTTAATCCAATTATTTCTACAAACAATTTAATTCCGGCTATAAACAGTCATTCTTTCAAATTATGAATAGCAATGGTCTCAACTCCCCCTTTCTTTTCTTATTCGATTCCTCTAATCAGCATGTCACTTTTTAATCGACTTCAAAAAAGGAAGACGTTCTCAATTCGTCTTTATTTATGTATCGTCAGCAATATCTTCACCAATTGTGAACGGATTTTAATGAAATTTTGTTAGTGGGTAGGGTATACCTTCAAATTGGTCCCATATCAATTTCATTGAGAAACCACCCACTCTACCCCTTTATAAGACTTAATTTTCATACAAAACCACTTGCTTTATCCGGTTTTAGGGAAATTTGCTCTCTGTTACTTTAAAACAAAAAGAAAAGTACTGTCAACTTTTGGTTTGCAAAAAATGAACCGCTCTCCCCCTTTATACCCCCTTAATTTTTATCAGTGTTCTTTATACAAAGCTACAGTCAACACCATTTAACTGATCTAGTTCGCATATACATATATTTCTTCATGGAGAAGGTTTCTGACCAAAACAATAAAAAAAAACTCTCCCCTTTACATCCCTTAATTTTTATACAAACCCACATTTTTTATCCTATTTTCATAGAACTTTGCACATGTATACTTTGAAATAAAGAGAAAGATACTATCAACATTTAGTCTCCCCTCCCCTCCCTTTTGTCAATATACTTTTTAAATAGCTACAGTCGACACCGTTTGACCGATCTCCATGAAAGTTGGCACATATATGTATTTTATCATAGAGATGATTTCTGACCAAAAAATCAAAAACTACCCTCTCTCCCACATTACACCCCTTAATTTTTTATACACACCCACAGCTTTTATTCGATTAGGGTGGAACCTTGCATGTGTATACTTTAAAATAAAGAGAAAAATACTTTCAACATGTTCAACTTGTTTGAAAAAAACACACGTTCTTCCCCTTTCCACCCTCTTAAATTTTGTCAATGTTGTTTATAAGAAGCTACAGCAGAAACCGTTTGATCAATCACTGTAAAAGTTGGTACATATATGTATTTTGTCATGTAGAAGATTTCTGATAAAAAAAATAATAAACCAACCCCTCTAACCCTTTATATCCCTCAAGTTTTGTACAAACCCACATTTTAATCTGATTTCAGTGAAAGTTTGCATACACATACTTTAAAACAAAGAGAAAAAGGAAAATACTGTCCACATTAGTTTTACAAAAACCCAATCGTTGTCCCCCTTTCAACCTCCTTAATTACCATCAATATTCTTTATACAAAGCTATATTTTCTATCAAATTTTGAAGGAATTCAAAAATCGACCTATTTAAGGCTTATTATAAAATCCCCATTGCGTTTAGCGTTGTTGCTTTTAAAGATTCATCTCTGAACATCTCCCTAACTGCTGGGTTGATTACCATGGTTAATTATATAATACTTCCTAAGATTCCTGGCATTCTGTATACCGAAATTTTTGTCACCTCCATCGAGGACATACGCATCTGCGCCAAAAGCTTTCAGTATAGTAAAAGGCCCGATATACAAGTGAAAAACCTTGTAAATTTGTTTCTTTGCAACATCAGAAGGCGTCACACATTTTAAGAGTACTTGATCTCCAACATTATATTTCCGGACGTTCCTTCCACCTTTTGGTTTTTTTCGAGCAGAAATTCCTTTACTTCCTCTTGCCTCAGTCGCCAGTCTACAGGCATATCATTCTCGGGAGGTTTCGCAATTTGTCCAGCTAGTATTTCTGTTTTCTTTTTGAAATGCATTTCAATTGTGCTGCAATTTGTAGACCAATGTACTGCCACATTAAAATATTCTTCTTTCTAGGGAAGGTGTTTCACCCACTAGTCGTGATTTTCACTTACCAGTAATTGAAATATTCCCCTAATTTTCTCATGTACCGCTCACTCAAATTTCCTTCAGGATTTCGTACAGAGTTTCTAATTGCCTTAATCCCCGCCGTTTGCAAACCTTCGGACCAACGTTTCATGCTAAAAATTGTGACATTGTCAGTCAAATGTTTTTCTGTAGCACCACAATCAGAAACGTATCTTTTTAAAACGAGGTCCAGGTATATTTTAGTGGAGGCCTTCGTAGTCGCATATAATTTTACGAATTTTGAGAACGCATCCTCGACGACCAAGATGTACTGTTTTGCATACAACCTCTTTGGGAGGGACCAAAAAAATCCATACATGCCAACTGCCCCGGCCCCTCGGTAATTACAGGGTGATATTCCCCGACATACTTTATATTTCGGTGTTTCACCCGTTGGCATATATCGCACCCTCTACTGAAGATGTCAATCGCTTTTCTAAATCCTGATCCATACCATTCTTGGCTCACAGTCTTGTACGTTATTACCGCCACGGCATGGCCGTAATTCTTATGATAAAGACCGATAATCTTCATCATGAGTTGCTTAAGTAACCAAATTTTCCAGTCCTCTCCTACGTTCTCCGGGAGGAAACATATATCGTCTTTCATCGTGCACCTCATGGTAGTGTTTCGGATTCGGAGGTCTTCTCCACCAGATTGTAGTGGGTGCTT
Source organism: Vandiemenella viatica (assembly GCA_031002005.1). Classification (NCBI taxonomy): domain Eukaryota; kingdom Metazoa; phylum Arthropoda; class Insecta; order Orthoptera; family Morabidae; genus Vandiemenella; species Vandiemenella viatica. The sequence continues at coordinate 13,937,434 of CM061921.1, forward strand.
TTTTGGGTGGGAGGAAAGGGTAAATAGCTTCTAACTTCTCGTTTATCATTCAAAGAAAACCCTAGGCTGCTAATTTATTTGGTACTTATACTCGCATACAGGTGGGGCTTATTTATTTTCAACATTAACACATTTAATCATAAAAAAAGGAATCCAGCAAAACCTCGCTTTACAATTTCCAACACATTGATAAACAAACAACAAAATTTAACCACTACCACAATACTAATTGACCCTGAAACAAATTCCCAACATTAATAAACAAACAAGAAAACTTCACACTTGGTTTTAATGGAAAGTTCCCTTCATAACAATCAGAACCATAAATAAAATATAATACTAACATGACACTACATTAAATTTCAAATGCCGGGCGCCAGGATAATTTGAATTAACCACCAAGTGTTGTTATAGGAAAGCTCCCAAAGTCTGTCACAACTAGCTCATTATTTGCTGGAGGCGAGAACTCTTAATCATTCAAAGTTTACTTTGATAGGTCGTTACAGGGTTATACACAGTGACTGCATGTAAGTACCACACTGCACTGTTCGTAGGATTATTACCGTAAAGGCGATTGGGTTCCTTCGACGACGAAAATGTTATAGCACATTAGCTATAGCGGAAGGACATACTGTCCTTCAAGCAACGTACTGCCTGATTTCCAAGTGACAGTACACTTGTTTCGAACCCTCGGATTCGATATCAAGGTAGGACAATCTCCAACTTCCGAAGATTCACTCCTTCCTCTCTGAAGGCTGGACGTCGAATCCTTCTCCCACGTCCACAGTAAAACGTTCCTCTCCGTCGCTCGTGGTATCCACGCCTTTTTCCCAGGGCGCAATTTTTAACGTAGAGAAAAATTCACAGGAGTTACAAAATGCGGAGAATTATTCGCTATTGATTGGTTCCTGCTACAAGTTCCACCCTCCCTAGCTAAAAACGATTGGTCGGCCCGACTTCTGGATCTAGGAATCAATCGGAACAGCTCAGAACATTTTGATCTTCAGTAACGTCCGGTTGACGACAAGAATTCGCCTAACATGCGTTCACCTTGGTGGGTTATTTTCCCGGAGCTAAGGGAATATATGCCTGACCAGTTCCGTTAGGTAGGGTAGCTGTCTCTACATTGTATGCCCCTGTCTACCTGTCGCAACTCCCTGGCGACGGGCTGTTTGGGAGGTCCAGCAAATGCTGACAAGCCTCTCTGATTATTCTTTCCCTTATTCTTTTTATATGTTGAATATAAAAATGTACGGAATGACCTGTTTCCGTCATTCCGTTACAAGATCCATCTTGCAAAAATCTTTTTGCTGTCTTATTTCCTGCCTGTCTGTGCCCTCAGATCTCCTTAAGGCCGTCATAAATACCTACCCTGTATTGGGAACGGTCTCCTGGTTTTGTTGGGCACCTATTGCATGGCGACTTAGCCAGTATTCTACCTTGTTATCTGTCCCTTTGCCATATTCAATTTGGAGATCATACTCGTGTAAGTGCAATGCCCATCTAGTAATTCGTGCCGATGTGAATTGTGGCATTTTTTTTAGAAATTTCAGTGCTTGATGATCTGTTCGTAATATTGTTTTTCTGTCCAGGATATACGGTCTGAATTTAGTGACAGCGAAATAAAGTGCCAAGCATTCAAGATCTGTAACATGGTATCTTGTTTCTCCGTCTTTTAACGATGTACTTGCCATAGCTACAACTTTCATATTATTTTGGGCATCTAGTTGCTGTAGACACACTCCAATCCCACGAACGGAAACATCACAGTTTAATTTAAGATTTTTCTTCAAATCTGGGTCAGCACACACGATTTCGAAAGGCCTCGTTCATATTATGGAGAGCTGTATCCTGCGCCTCTCCCCACTCCCAGCGTACTCCTCCTTTTATCAACTTATAGTGTGGGTAGAACATTTCCGAAAAATTTCGTATACGTGACCGATTGTAGGAGCACATGCCGACAAACTGCCTGACCTCCTTCAACTTTGATGGTGGCGTAAAATTGACAATCTCCTTTATATTATCTTCGGCCGGTCGTACTACCGTGGGCATTATCATGCTTGTCAAAACTTCACGTGCGTTTCTCTCCACTGTTCACACTAGAGTGTCTCCCACCTGCCTATTGTCCTGTCCTGGCGGCGCATCCGTTTAACTCTCAGGAATGCAGAGGGTGGCTCTACCTGCCAGTCCATTCCGCTATACTGTGCATCACATTCATCTACAATGTAGGAACATATGTTAGTCTTTAAACAACAATGTCCCTTTTACTGTGTTATATTATATTATGATACCTTGATGTTTATTGAAATATTCATGGTGTTTGGTTCATTGCTTAATATTTTATTATATTTTACTTATTTAATTAATTATCATAATTATGTTCACTATAATTTGATTAGATATAGGTAGGCGTTTGATCCGAATTTATTTATGAAAATTTTACTTAGTATTTGAATTTGTACTTTAATACCCTCATTAAGATTAAGAATATATTTGACTCTTTTTTATTTAAATATTTTTATATTTGTTATTTGATTTTTGATATTGTTGATATATTTAGATTTTTCTAGATTATCAGTTTTTTCTTCTTACTTGTATTTTGAATCGAGATTGATTCCAATTTTGTTATTAATTTTAGGCTGAGGTTATCAACCAGAACGATTGCATGCTGGTATTTATTTAACTTTTTCTACTTTAGTTGCTAGATTACCATTATTATTATTATTTTTATTAATTATGTACAGAAATCTGGGTAGATTACTATTGCTTATATTAGGCGATTTAAATAATTTTAATTTATATACTTATATTTTTTCTATTTTAGCATTTTTGGTAAAGATACCAATATAGATAATTCATTTATAGTTAGTTACCTAAGGCTGATGCTTCTATTTCAGGAACAGTAATTTTGGCTGGTGTAATATTAAAATTAGGTGGGGATGGTTAAATACATATTATGAAATTGATTATATGATAAGGATTTTAATATAATTATTTTATTACAGGTTTCTATTTAATTGGAGGATTAATGGTAAGATTAATTTGAATCAGTCAGGTTGATTTAAAATTATTAATTGCTTATTCTTCTATTGCTCATATTTCATTAGTTATTGTAGGATTAATAGGCATGAATAATTGGAGTTGAATGGGTTCTTTATATTTAATGTTTGGTCATGACTTATGTGCTTTTGGATTATTTTGATTAGCTAACTTTATATATAAACTTTTAGGTAGTCGTAGTTTATTGATCAATAAGTCTATACTTAATTTTGTATCTTCGATGTGTTTATTGAGTTTTATTGAGTTATATAGTTTTTCCCCTTCTTTAATTTGCTTGGTGAAGATCCTTTAATAAATATAATTGTTTATTAATGTATTATAATATTACATATTTTGTTTGTTTTATCTTTTATTAGTGCTACTCATATATTATATACATATATATATATATATATATATATATATATATATATATATATATATATATATATATATATATATGTATATATATATATATATATTCATATAGTCAATATATAATATATTTCTGTGGTTTATATAAATTTTCCATTGGTTATATTCGAAAATGTATCTTGATGATATTACATTGAATACCTCTTACTATTCTTATTTTTAAGGTAGATTTATTTAACTAGTACTTAAGTATTTTATATAAAATAATCATGTGTGGTGTTACTGGAGGGATTAATTCACCTTAGGTTATAATGAATATATTGTCAATTATTTTTTTGAGATTTGTTTTTTTTTTAATTATTTTCAAGATTTATAATTTTCTCTATTAGTATTTATTTAATTTTAAATAATTTGGTTGGTTTTATTGAGTGGGATATTTATAGATTAAGTAAATCTTCTGTGGTTATAACCTTGTTAATTGATTAAATGTCAATAACTGTTATATCTTTTGTTATATTCATTTCTTCTTTAGTTATTTATTATATAATTGATTATATACATGGTGAAGTATAGCTAAATCGATTTATTTTACTTTTATTGAAATTTGTTTTGTCAATGATATTCTTAATTATTCGACCTAATATAATTATAATTTTACTAGGTTGGGATGGTTTAGGTTTTGTTTCATATTGTTTAGTAATTTATGATCAGAATGTCAAATCTTATAATGCTGGTATATTGACTGTTTTATCCAATCATATTGGTGATGCTGCTATTTTTGTTTCTATTGCATTAATATTAAATTTTGGAAGTTGAAATGATATTTATTACATTTCTTTTAATAGATGATGAAAAATATTAGTGATGTTATTTTCAATCATTGATGTGCTCAAATTGATTTTTCTTCCAGACTTCCTGCTGCTATAGCAGCAACAACTGTGGTTTACAGCATATGTAGGTGCCAATTTTGAGTATTATTTAAAGAAAATTATTGGTTTAACTGCTTTAAGACAACTTAGCTTAATAATAAGTATTTTATAAATGGGTTATTATAATTTATCATTTTTTCATTTATTGACTCATGCTTTATTTAAGGCTTTGTTATGTTTATGTGCTGGTTTTTATATTCATAATTTGGGTGATTTTCAAGATATTTTGTTTATAGGTTCAATATTTTATAGAATGCCTATAGCTTCTATTTGTTTCAACGTTTCTAGTTTATGTTTATGTGGAATGCCATTTTTTGCTGGATTTTATTCAAAAGGCACAATTCTTGAATTATCTACTATTGGTTTTATAAATTGTTTTATTTTATTTTTTTCTAGTGGATTAACAGCTATATATTCATTTCATTTGTTTTATTATTCTGTAATTAATTACTATAGTTATTTTTCTATATATATAATTGATGACAAACCTAATCATATATCATTTGGTATAGTTGGTTTATTACTAGTTGCTGTTTTTGGTGGTTCAATTATAAGGTGGCTGATGAATCCTATTCCTTATTATATTGTGTTACCTTATTATTTGAAGTTTTGAATGATAATGGTGGTTATTATTGGTTTGTTTATAGGTTATATTTATTTTTTATTTTTACTTATATTTTTATAAGACAATTGCTATTTACAGAGATTGAATTATAGGTTTTAAGTGGTTTATATCTTTTTTATCTACTAGTTTTAGTAGATTTCATCCATTAAAATATGGTTATATTATTTTTTAAACATTATTATCAATTAGATGAATTAATTGGTGGTCAAGGCTTAAATAGTTTATATATTGATATACAAAATTCTTATGATTTAATTTATAAAACATTTATATTATGATTTACAACTTAAATACTAATTGCCTTTATTTTATTTATTTATGTTAAACAGCTTATTTAGAGCAATATAATGAAGCTGTATACTTTTAAGTTTTAATAAATAACTGAATATTATTTTTAAAATGAAAATGTAATCGTTTATTTAAACTATATAAACCAGAGATATTAACAGAATTTAACGGTTTAATTCTAGATGGGGATACGGCTGCCTCGCGACTGTTAATGTGACGTCATCGTGACGTCGCGTTCACGTACAGTCGTAAAAACATATTTAAAAATTTAAAGCTGTACAATATCAACATAAACTGATATCCCGAAGGTGGATCAGACGCAGGCGGCCGCTGGTAAGCGGCCGCAGATGTCCGATAACACAACCAATATTGCTAATCTTAGCGGGTTCACTGCCGGATGATGATGAAATGCGAGCTTCACCTGAAACATTGAACATCTGTTTGTGTTATCGGACATCTGCGGCCGCTTACCAGCGGCCGCCTGCATCTCATCCACCTTCGGGATATCAGTTTATGTTGATATTGTACAGATTTAAATAATTGTGACCGAGCGTAGCGAGGTCACAATATATGTTTTTACGACTGTACGTGAACGCGACGTCACTATGACGTCACGTTAACAGTCGCGAGGCAGCGGTATCCCAATCTAGAATTAAACCAATTTAACTGGTCTTATAATATGTTAGCAGCTTTCGTACTGACATTATTTCTCCTTAATTTGAATATCAATATTCAGTTATATTATTAACAGTAATATGCCTCGTTTTGGCTTCAGTTAACGTTAAATTAGGGTTACTGAACCAATTTTTCAGGTAAAAACTGAATTAATCGCTTGTTATATAAAGTTAATTGATTTATCAATACTTTTTGACTGCTACTCATATTTTATATTTACCTATAACCCTTTTCTACTCATTTAAGAGCTCCATGGTTCCATTCATGATGTAATTCAACCAAAAGGATTATAATAAGGAATACTATTGTAAATGTTCATGTAATCATTCTAGAAGTGTTTATGATAATAATAATAGGAAGAATTAATGCAATTTCCACATTAAAAATTAAAAAATATTACTGCAATAAAAAAAATAAAGCGAGAATGGTATTCCAGCTGATCTTTTTGGAACAAACCCACATTCAAATTGTGAACTTGTTTCACCATCATTTTTTGTTGTTGATATAACTACAGCAATGATTAAAAGTAGTATGGGAATAATTGGAATAATTAAGCATGAAGTATCGATTATAGTGAAGTGTTAAGCTAGTTGAGGTTATAGGGTGTATCAGTTACAAGGAGGGAGAGGGAGGGGATATCGCTTACAATATGCAATGAGGTCTGAAGTATCAATTACAGGTAGGGGAGAGGGGGAGGAAGGGGTAGGTGTATCAATTACAGGGAGGGGTAGCGATTACACTTTTTTGGTCCAGAGTTCGGGCCGTCACCATCCTTCTCCATCTACTTATGAATTTACAAAATGAGATGTTGCTGATCCGAAATCCCTCAATCAACTTCATACATGGATGAAACGAAAGAGGCACTTCATATGGAAACAAAAAAAAATTATCTGCTTAACGTCTCTTTAACAGCGAGTTCTTTAGAGACGGGAAAGGATCGGGGGCAAGGAATGGGAAGGAATTCGCCATGGCATTCACCTGGAGTGATTTGGTAAAACCATAGAAAACCCAAATCTGGATGCCCGGACGGGTATTCGAACCGCCGTCCTCCCAAATACTAGGCCAGAACGCTAACCGTTACACCACCATTCTCGGTGGGAAACAAAACATTTGATCGCAGACACATGATACGTAAACAATATATTTAATCGAGTGTTCTTTCAACACTGAAAAAATAGGTCTCAGACGATCATCGTAAGTCGCTGTTGTCATTAAGCTATTTGTAATTTCCTTAAGGCCCATTCACACTAGTGGTCATCTCAGCTCAGCTCAGGTAAGCTCAGCTCAGCTCACGATCCAGGATAGCATTCACACTAGCGGTCAGGTCAGCTCAGGTCAGTTCAGATCAAGTCGTAGACGAGGCCATTTCATTTCAGTTGCTTATAGTAAACAATGCCGTTTTCTACCCCTACATCTATTAAATCGCAATGATTTTGGATCAAGAGCCTAAAAATATGTAAGATCAAAAAGATGATGGTTCTGGGTGTATCCAGAGTTTCAAGCGCAAACGGATCAAGAGAAAAAAGAATGTTAACTACCGGCTATGCCGTACGAGACGAGTTTTGGGAAATGCTTTTGATATTTTAGGGCTCAAAGATTTCGAATTTATTTTAGAAAATATAATTCTGCACCCGGATTAATTGATAACATAATTTAACCAACATGTGTTTTGTACAATTATTAACGGAAGGATAAAATTTCATGCCATGTAGAATCTGAATTTCAGGATGAACGAGGGTAACCCTATTTTACAAATCGCTCATTTGATGCAACAGTGACACAACTCAAAAACATCAATTTTATAGAAGGACCAATTGAGATGTCTCGTGTAAAACAATTTTATGCATTCACTAGGAAATAAGTTTTATTGAAATAATACAATATAAAAGAAGGAAAATGTATAGTATCAGTTGTAGTATTTACGAGAAGGTCCATCTTAAGATTATAACTCAAGACAGCTCTTTTTTTTTTTTTTAGTTATGTCATTGTTGCAGCAAATGAGTGAAATATTCTTTGTTTGGGTGCTAACGCTCGTACAGAAGCCTTTGATTTAATAAATAATTTCACAATTTTTTTTTTTTTTTTTTTTTTTTTTTTTAATTCGGAAACAGGATCTATACCTTGGCCGTACTAAACTGGGTAATAATATTTGAATTTATGTTAAATTTTGCCGACATTACAATCAACAGAAATAACATACGGTTAAAATGTTTATTTTTAATTTATTACTCTTTTTTTATTGCTTATGAGCATAGTTTCCAGACGTTCACTGCCCATTTGATCTGACCTGACCTGACCGTTGCTCGTTCACACTAGCGGTCATTTCAGCTCAGCTCAGGTCTTGACCGTTGTTGATCCGGTGGTGGCGCCATCTTCAGTTTGACTTGCCTCGCCCTGACCTGAACGGACCGCGTAGGGTGAATGCTCCCATTGGATTACGTGTATAGCGATTTTTGACCTGAACTGAGCTGAGCTGACCGCTTGTGTGAATGGGTCTTTAAGAGACTTTTGAACTACCAGCCGAGACTGAGATCTAAACTGGGAACCTACCGATTTCCAATCAGACGCCTTAACCACTAATCAACGAGACCTCTCTAAAATTAATTAATTTATTTACTTAATTATTATGCACAACATACCTAGGCGTCAATGTCCTTGCACTGTACTTTGCAATTTCATGAAATTTTCTTTCATTCTTGAATTCTTTACACGGGATATCACCGCCGATCTGCTTTGGCCCATTAAGAATTTCTATCTTTTTCAGTGTTTTTGCTAAATTGTATAGTAACCTCGGTAGCTTTTTTCAATTACTAGCTCCCTTACCTATCTTCTAGGTACACCAAACACGCTTCTTTATCATATCAATTAATGATTGTGTTGCGCAGCAAGTTCCTCAAACAAATCTAGCTACATCACTTTTCAAGTCCTTCAGCTCCTGTATTTGATACCTAAAATGTAGGTCCCATGCTGTACCACCATATCCAAGAAATGGGCAGAACAGTGATTTGTAATCCAATTCCCTCACTTTCCTAGTACATTCCCTCATCACCATCTACAATAAATGAAGGATTTTGAAATGTCTACCCACCGTCTAACCAATTTGACCTAGCTAAATGAGTTTAGTGTCAAATATTATTTCAAGATATTCGCTTTTAGTTATCCTGTCCAGATACGATGTAGCTATCCATAGTTCTCTCCTGTCTTAATCTAATTATTTCTGCAAACAACCTAATTGTGGCTGTAAACAATCATTCTTTCAAATTATGAATTAACGACTGCGTCTTAGCATTTTTATATACATATTAGCTCTGCTTCATCTAATTCTAACTAATTTGATCCAGACCAAAATCAATAATTTTTTTCCATGTAAAGAATGCTAACCAGGGATTTAGTTCTTTACTATTAGTCAAATGAATTTAAACAAGCTGACAGAACATATTACCTGGAGACACAATTCTGACGGTATGTCTGAAACGGGAAAGAAAACTGGGATTGAATCCTAGCATTATATTTGCTGAAAATTGATTACCTCGCCTTTTTGTCCTAAAGTACAAGAAATAATAATGTTATCTAATACTGCTAATGTGGGGAGACCGCGATTTCTAATAGATTCAGAAAATTAACGTATATTGATTTACTACTAATAAGTCACTATTATTTTCTTACATTTTGTTGGCTGGTTTTAATATTATGTGTTTAATATTATTTGTGTTAGTTACCTTTTACTGTGTTATTTAAAATGTTTCCTGTAATTGATTATTAAGGGCTTTATGTGCAATTACTACGTGTGGTTTTACTGAATGCCTTCCTACCAATCGCTTCAGATACACTGATCGAGTATATACCCAACCATTATCCTAACATATTTTGACAAGTTTCATAGGTCTATCAATTGAACAGCTCGGGAATATAGAAAAATAACAGATTCACAATTAGCTGTCTGATAAAAGGCGAGGATTCTTGTGGTGTATGGACGTGTGAATGAGCGTTGTAAACTTCGTCCAATAGGGGAAATTGTTTAATAAGATATTTCTAAAAATCCTATAAAACAGCAGCATAATTAGCGGAATGTTCTGCATGCCTCAGATCTCGATTATTTGTAGGAGATAAAGAAACGGGAGTGCAATTCCTTGTAGATAATGGAGCCGATGTTTCAATTTGGCCCACAACTAAACATGACGTAGTAGACAATTCTTATAAATGGTATACTGGTAATAATACAGAAAAACCAACTTGTGGGATTAAAATTTCGACTCTGAACTTGTGGCTTAGACGAAAGTTTCAATGGCCATTTGTAGTAAAAAAAATAAACAAAAGTATATTTTAATCAGACTTCCTCATACAATTTCACTTGTTTGTGAACATGCATAGCAATTGATTGATGGCGTAACTAAAGTTTCGTTAAAGTCGACGTTATAGTAATAACAGAAGGTATTGTTAATAGTTCTATGAATGCCAACTTTAAATTCTGTGACCTACTTGCCCAATGCCCTTGATTAACAGTACCAAACTGTGTTCCTAATCTGATAAAACATAATGTACAGCATCATATTGTCACTGAAGGACAACCATTATTTTCTAAAGCCAGGCAGTTAGATCTCTAGAGACTATGATTGCTTTAAAAAAATTGTTCATGTTAGATAATTGAATAGTAGGACCATCAAAATCACAACGGCCAAGTCCTTTGTACTGGCAAGTAAAAGGATGGTTCTTTCCGACCTTCTGAGGACTACAGACTATCAAATGAAAGAACTGTCCTGACCGTTATCATGTTCCAGGAGCAGAAGATTTTCAGCACATTTTAAATGGGAAGAAATTTTTGTAAAAAAATGACTGATTTAAGGCTCGTTACCAAATCCTTATTGCTGTAGAAGACAAACACAAGACCGCAACAATCACCCCTATTGGACTGTATGAATTTAATGTTATGAGTTTTGGATTAAGAAATGCTCCGTCCACCTTCCAGAGACTTATTAATGAAGTCTTCCAAGTTTTGGATTTCACATTTCCATACCTGGACGGCATTTTTGTGGCGTCTATATCGTTAGAAGAAGTCAAAATCCATCTTAAATTGATTTTGGGCAGAATATATAAGTATTGTGTCCGCATAAATACAACGAAATTAGTCATAGGTACAGAGAAAATGGAATTTCTAGGGTACCTCATCACGGCAGAGGGTACTTCTCGCCAGGTCGAAAAGGTACAAATAATCCTGAATTGCAAACTGCCAGAAATAATACATTATCTCAGAACATTTCTCGGCATGGTCAATTTTTATCGCTTTTATCTGAAGAATTCTACCAAAACAAACAGTGCTCCACGATTACCTGAAAGATAGAAAAAAATTCCATGGAATGAGTAAGCGAAGAAGATGTTTGAAAAATGTAAAAAATATTTGGCACCTGCGATTCTTGTAACCATTCCTAACCCAGATTTTCTGTTAGACTTGTTCACAGATGCTTCTGAAACTGCTATTGGATCAATACTGCAACAGTACGATAAAGATGAATGAAACCCATTGCATTTTATTCAAGAAACTCAACACACTCGAAAAGCTTTCAGCATATGACAGAGAACTCTTAGGCATTTATCTGTCAGTAAAGTAAGTCAAACACCTTCTTGAAGGATAAAATTACAATATTCACGGATCATAAGCCAATAACGTATGTATTTCTTCAGAGGAACGAGAAAACATCACCAAGACAAACGCGACATCTTCAATATTATTCTCAGTTTACTACCAACATTCACCATGTCGCCGGAAGAAACAACATTGTACGTTACACGTTAACCTCGATGGACGAGTTTTCTCTGATTGATTACGATAAAATTGCAGAACAACAGTCACAGGATAAAGACTCATAACATTGATTGATAAAGTTACTGGCATTCAAGAAATGCACGTTATCGTCAGGGAATAAATTGTGGTGTGACATTTCCTGAACAAATTACTGCTATACGTTCTTAAGTGTTTCTGTTTGCAAATGTTGTAACAAATCCATAACTTATTGCATCCTGGTGTGAAATCTTTAGTAAAACACACGACAGATAGGTTCATTTGGCCGAACATAAAATCTGATGTTTTTAAATGGACCCAAGCGTTTATCCAGGGCAAAAAAGTACAAAATAAGAAGACATATACATAGTCTGTTAACCTCATTTCAAGTGCAGGATAAAAGATTTAGGATTGTACATATTGAAATTATTGGACCATTACCACCATCAGATGGAAATATATACTGCCTCACTTGTATTGATCATTATATGAGGGTAATTCGGAAAGTAACCTCCATTCTAACTTGGCGCTAGTAGCCGTACACGGAGCGCCGCCATTTTCACATCTGCGTGTTCCCAGATTCAGTAAGCAACCAGCTGTGACAATACAAACATCGTTCTTTTGCGCATTGTCTTGTTATACCCTTAAAACATGAGCGCTACAATAGAAAATCACGCGAAATGCGAAGTGCGTGCTGTAATAAGATTTCTTTTGGCGCAAAACGTTTCAGCAGCAGACATTAATTCATCGTCAATCGTGTACTATATACGATCCGAACAATATGAGTGAAGGTGTTGTGCGGCAATAGGTCCGGTTTTTTTTTTTTTTTTTTTTTTTTTTTTAAGTGGTAGAGCAAACATTCATGACGAAGAGAGGAGTGGTAGACCATCTGTTGTGAGTAATGATCTTTTCAATAAAGTTGACGAAAAGGTTCTCGAAAATCGAAGATTCACAGTCTCTGAACTTTCTGAACAATTCCTGCAAATTTCTCGTCTTGTACGGTTTTGTACGAGGTTGTAACTGATAAATTAGGCTGCCGGAAATTCTGTGCTAGGCTGGTACCGAGATTGCTTACAGAGGTCCACAAAACCAAACGAATGTGGTCTGTATTAAACATCCTTTCACGTTACGACGCGGAAGCGGAAGATTTTTTGAAGAGGATTGTGACTCGTGACAAAACGTGCGTGGCGTACGTAAACGCCGAAACGAAACAACAGTCAATCGCCTGGGGCCATAACAATTATCCATGCAAGCCGAATAAAGCATGCCAAAAGTTTTCAACAACGAAGGATATGACTACAGTTTTTGGGATGCCGAGGTACTTTTGTTCGTTGAATTTATGGAACTTGGCACCACAATCACTTCAGATGTCTACTGTGAATCTTTGAAGAAACTTAAGCGAGCCATTCAAAACAAAGGTCGCGGTAAGCTGGTCATTCAGTGTTGTTTTTTTGCGTGACAATGTTCGTCCTCACAGTGCCCTTAATACTCAAGAGCTTCTTAAGCAATACAAATGGGACGTTTTCGATCATCCCCCTTACAGCCCCGACTTGGCGCCTAGTGATTTTCATCTCGACACTCACATGAAGAAATGGCTTCGTCGCAGCACTTCGATGACGACGACGAAATTCAAAATGCTGTGGAAGATTGGCTACGTGACCAGGTGGCATAATTTTTTGAAGAAGGAATTTATAAATTAGTGAAACGCTATGACAAATGCTTAAATTTAAATGGTGACTATGTTGAAAAATAGTAAAATCTGTAGTTTTAAGATGTATATAATGAAATATTTTTACAAGTTTTCTATTTATAGCCCTATCGTGGTAACTTTCCGAATTACCCTCATACCTCTTGGCTGCAAGTCGTTCCCATGAACAATATCTCAGCTGACTCTGTTTCAAAATCATAATACTCTCACTGGGTGGCGATATTCGGAACACCAAGCGTTGTCATCACGGATCGAGGATCACAATCCAAGTCAGAACTGTTCAAGAAGATAGCTGCGTTGTGTGGTTAAACTGAAGCATACCACCGCCTATCACCCATAGTGCAATGAAAAAATTGAATGTCTTCACAGGACTTTTAAAACTGCTACCAGGGCAGATGATGCTAATAAATGGACAGATATTCTGCTTACAGTGCTTTTCGGATTGCGTGCTGTAATAAGAGACTATTCTGTAGCTCAAATAGTGTAGGGATGACTATCAGGCCACCTGGAGAGTTTTCTAACAATAGCTGACCCAGATATATTTGTGTCAAATTTTAAAAAGCAAATGGAAATACTAAAACCATTTCCGACCAGGCATAAAAGCAGCAGGTGTGTATTTGTCCATAACACTTAAAGCATGCATTCCATGTCTTTTTGCGGAATGTCAGGCTCAAGAAACCACTGTCATCTCCTTACGTGGACCTTTCCGTGTGCAGTGGATGACAGAAAAAAAATTTACTCTTATCATCAAGGGCAAACAATCAACGTGTCCATAGACTGAGTCAAACATGCTTATCTCCTGGCACCAGACGGCGAATCATTGGACAACTTTCCTGTTGCGCCTTCACCACATTCAGAAAAGAATAAAAATTTCTCATGATCGGAACAATTCCCCAGAACTTCCCGTTCCGGTGGTAAAATCAAGTTACCAATTCGTTTTATGTGTTAAGTTGAATGTTGATACCATACCACTTCATTGAGATCAACAAGCATAAGCCTGTTACTGGCGGTAGAGTGGTGTAGGAGCTCTGAATGAATGTAGGAGCTCAATAGTATCTCTGGACGATATCGATTCAAGAAGACAGTGGTGTGAGCTGAAAAGCAACATGGACTGGAATAGTATATTTTAAGCGTTAAATTGTGAAATAAATGTTGGCTGAAATGAAAGGATTCTACTTAAAAGCCTTGGGTGAGTCTTATTGCTGCAATTACATTCACTATGCCGTTTCATAAATATGTCACCGAGGATATGTGAGGACTGGCTTGGAAGGGTAGATCATATGTGGCTTCCTCTCGGACCTGCAGGGTACAGCACGCTGAGGACCACAGCACGCTGCTGTCCATGTTAAGTCTTTTGTGAACTTAGAATATTTTGTGGTATCTTTCAGTAACTAGGGCTCCCTGTTGACTACAGATCACGGTAAAGACAATTCGCATCTGATTATTTTCCAACATATATTTTATTATACAACACTCAATCCCCTATAACGCCCTGAGCAAAGAAATTTCCCTGATAAGAGAGTTGTGTTCTGCCAATGCCTGGATCCTGAGTTCAAGTCGTCTTCTGTTTAATAATGCTGAATTAACTGGAGCGCAGGGATTCATATAAATGAGTATGATGAAATGTATTTTGGAGTTTGTTCTGGTGAATAATTGTTTAATTGTTTTGTTTAATCTCAAGTAACATAGTGAACTTTAATTGTTAATTCAGTAACTTCTTGACAATGCTTATTCATTTGATAGACAATAAATTTTATGTGTCATAATGACTAGACCAATTAATGTAGGGCGATGGTGTTTGCTTACAAAATATTTTTTATTCGTGTTTTTTGGCTAATGGTAAATACACCACGTCTGTGGTCAATTGAATTTCAATTCCGGAATAAATGGACAAGTTTTGTAATCCTTAGATTATAATAATAATTCTAAAATAAATAGTCATCCTACTTTCAAAATATTAAATTCATTAAAATTAAAATAACTTTAATTAGAAATAAAAATTAAAGCTAATTAAACCATGTAAGTACGGTAACACTCAGTATATACCCTAAAAGCTCATCGAGCGACTCATATAAAATCAGCCTAATTTATTTTAGAGTGTAAAAATAAATGACCTACGTTTCTTCTTCTATGGACGTATTTCCCGGGTATGGGAGAATGTTCTAACCATGGGGAATGTTTACCCTCCATGGGAACGTCTGGGAAGATGATTTTGTGTGGTTTCCCGTTCCCTTCCCCAATGTAACTGTGTTTGTAAGTTTTAGTGTAATGTGGATGACTGTGATAGTGTTTGTGTTCAGTGTACTGTGTTGTGGATGAGGTATGAAAGAAGGAAGAGGGTAAAAGCCCACTCTTCTGGAAGACACCTCTCCATCAACAGTATGCTACAGTCTAAGATCCTCCTTAGATCGACCTTTCCACATAGAGTTTCGTAAAATATATATTTGTACAATTAATGTAAAAACGACAAAAGGTGTCCACCATACCACTGCACAGCTATTATTAATTAAAAATAATTTAATTAATATTTTCGATAGTAACTACCATACAGTTTCTTAAAAAAAAATTCAGCACCGATCGAGAGTAATAGATGAAAATAAAACGTCGTAGTAAGTTTGCCTAACTTTCTCCTGGAAAAAATGAAATATTACCAGATGTAAACAGGGGAGCGTTGATAAGTAATTTGCGGTCATCAAGTTTCTTTGCATAATATTGTAAAAAAATTGGCATAATTTTATTGCCAAGACGATGGTATAGGATTGTCTTACCAAAAGTAGGCAAATATTAGGGTTGTCGTGATTTAAAGTTTTAATAAAAAGATGCTAGATTAAGCAGATGTTTGTTTCAATTGAAAAAATATAATTTATTTTACAATTAAAAATACAAAGAGTAATATGCGGGATTGTCATCATTATTAGTCCTCTTTATCACTAGTAAACATCATCATCTTGTAAGTGTGTTGGGTCCCCAAAGAACCCTATTGCCTTTAAATAGCCATTCATGTCCCATATGCAAGATTCAGGCATGAGTTTTACACAGCAAGGATTGGTAGCATTAAGCCACATAGAATTAGCATATATCATGCGTAAATTTGTTTTGTTTTAAAGATTTCCAGCATGATGGAATCATATTAAAATTGAAGCTTTTATATTTTTCCATAAATTGATCATTACTCTTCTTGGCCGAATAATTTGTTTGGAACATACGATATCTTGCTTCATTAACACATGTACACTGCTTTATGTAATATACGAGAGCAGTAAACTCTTGAACTACTTCAATTTTTTTCCTCATTGAAAATGTCTGCATGGTCAGTTGATCACAAGTTTTTTTATAGGTCTCATTTTTTAAAAAAATTTTAATGTCTGACTTTTCCTTTATTGTAGAAAGCACAGTTGTAGCTGCAGCCTGTAAATGAGTGGAATGGTGGTAGACTTAGACATATCGAGTATACCGAAGAAGCTGATATTTCTCCATGAATATTATCAGATATTTCCTACGCCAAACACGATATTCTGTTAATAACTATTCATTATTTATGGTTAATTGTCTGCCCACACATTCGGGAGGACAGTTGTTCGAATCTCCTTCTGGGCATCCAGATGTTGGGTTTCCACTGCATGCGAATTCGGGATTCTTCCTTCAAAAGTCCATGTCCGAATGTCCGAGTTCCTTCCCGTTCCTTGTCCTCATTCTTTTCCCGCCTCTAATTACCTCGACGTCAACGAGGCATAAAGCCATAAGCAAATATTTTTATTATTGCCTGGAAAAAGTTAGGCAACCTTTCTTCGCTTTTTTTTAAATGTTTTACTCTCGATCGCTGCAGAATTTGTTAAGAAACTGTATGTGTGCGTAGAGAATTTCCCGGCGTACTGAAGCAATGTAGTCTTCACGGGTGTGCAGCCGGAAGGTGTTTTGAAAACACAACGTTTCGACAACCAGCTCGGCTGTCTTCATCAGGTGTCCGGTGTCTACAGGCTGACGGAAGCTGGCAGTCACCGCGTAGACTGGCTTAGCATCCCAGACAGACCTCCTAATATACCTGTCGGCGTGGCGGAAGACCCGCTCTGATTGGCCGGAAGCGTTGGATATATTCTGAAACATTCTAACGTAGATACATCATGTGCTTAGTTTCAACATTAAATAAGAAATATAACCATGTGATATTTGCAAAGAATGTTTCATTTTGATAAATGAATTCCCGCGATTATTTGTAAGATCACTGATAGTTAATATCAAGATAATTAACAGCCCTATTTTAAATCAAAACTTTATTTCCTACCTCGTGTGCCAAAGTAGAGTTGACTCTGCATATAAAGATCCGTAATAATTCACGCCTGCCTATTACCAGCAAAGCCTGTGTTATTATATTATTAATCGTTAATTAAAGGAATATCAATTACAAACTTGTGGCTATCAAGCATTGTCAGTATTATCGTCTAGTCCGGAATTCGTAGTATGCAGTTATGTCTAGTTATCCTACACCGTTATTACACATCTGGAGGAACCTCCAGAAGAAATTGTACCGTTAAGATTTGTGATTAATTGATATTCATTTTACCAATCTAAGCAGAAAGTTAGGTTTTTTTAAAAAGTTATTCAAACAATAGTGTAAAATATTAAAAAATACTTTTATATGGCTATCTGTACTTAAAAGATAAAATTTTCTTTAATTTTAAATATAATATTCAATAGCAATGGGAAATCCCATAGTTGAGTAAATCTTATTTTTTTTTAATATGCTTAAAATAAGAATTTAGTACTGTGTGCTTACTTTTGTAATGACTCTACAATTACGAATAATTAGCCACAAAAAATTTTAGACGAATGATATCTAGCACATTATCTTGTTTTACATTGAAGTTAATTTTCTGGTTAGTGACTTTATTCTTATTTTAAGCTTATTGAAAAAATATAGTAATACTATACTGTGGGACATCCTATAGATTTGAAAAAAAATATTTATATTTATGTTTATTTTACATTTTACTTCACATTGCTAGAAAGGCGTGTTAATTTGTTTTTAAAATTATAATTTTGTTTTCAACTTCTAGTTCGCTTTGCTACAAAAATCGTATTTTTTTAGTTACTTGCTATAATTTTATTATTTTTCCGCTGCACGCATTACACTGCATCTTGTACATAGATGTGATTAGAAGGCTGTGATTCTAGACACCAGCCCCTGTCTGTAAACAGCGTCACCGAAACTTCCTCATACATCTATTCAGTATGATTAACTAAGTTGAAATATTAATTTTCATTAATTATAGAAAATTTACCAGCTCTTCTATGGATATTAAGGACTTCCTCTAAGTCATAAATAAGTATAGCTATAGTACTCACAAATCTCAGATTCGTTTTGAATAAGAGAAGTATGCTATATAGTATCTCAAAACCATGTAGTTGAAAAGCAAAGAAGCAAGTTATATCGTTGTATGGCTATGTAACTTGCATCTTGCTTTTATCCCTATTCTATACTTGATAGTACCGTAGCTAAATCTCTATATCTCTATACCTCCAAGGTATTGAGTAATAAAAAGAATATTACACATTTTTCTTTTTT
>CM061921.1:13957411-13982794 GCA_031002005.1 Vandiemenella viatica
ATATAACATTGAAGAAAACGTTACGATAAATTCGAATCGTGTAAGCATTTCTCGCTAACTTATCATTTTTCTTCTTCTTTTTGTTATGGTCAGCTAGGCTCCACGTGTCAATTTCAATTGCTCTCCTGTTGTTTTTACTTTCTTCCTCCCCAGTACTCCTTCATTATTGCACTCCTCTCTACCATTGAATCCTGCCATATTCAAAGTCTGCTATCGAAAAATTTTTCTTTCCATACGGTTCCCTGGTATTATTTCGTTTCAAATCTTTCTAAACCTCTTGAAAGCCTGGTGTCATCCATGCTATAAATGTATCAAAAAAATATCATTCTTCTTTTTCTGTTATTTTTTTCAATGTTATTTTATATTTCCTCACTAGTTCTTAACTTCCATTTTACTGTAATTTTTAATGGACCCAAAAATTCCGGTTTCACCACTGTATTATAGTGTCTTATTTTAAGGCTTTCAGAAAGGCACTTTTTGTTGTAATTCAAATATTTTTCAGTGAAATGTCACCAAAGAATCTAACCTCGACCATGCGTGTAGCAGAGAGGCAAGACGCACGACTGTGCCTTCAACACGCCGTGGATATCTACGCCAAGGTTGAAAACAAGCATTTGCGATTTATTCGATACAACCAGGTTGAATTACGATCGGAGGAATACATCCTCTTACGAGATACTGTTATCGGCAATATTATGAAAATTTAAACGCCAATGATATCGGTAATACATTTGTTTTACCTTCAAGCTACATCGGCAGTTCACGGAACATGCAGGAATATATACAAGATGCGATGACTTACGTACGTCTTTATGGTCGTCCAGATTTGTTTATTACATTTACATGTAATCCTAATTGGGAGGAAATACAAACTTTGCTATTACCAGGCCATCAATCAATGCATCGTCATGATGTCACGGCACGTGTGTTCAAACAAAAATTAAAATCATTGATTGATTTAATCGTAAAACATTCAGTTTTAGGTAACACACGTTGCTATCTGTATTTGATTGAGTGGCAAAAGCGAGGTTTGCCTCATTCTCACATTTTGATTTGGCTTGAAGTTAAAATCCGTCCAGAAGAAATTGATCAAATAATTTCAGCCGAAATTCCGGACCCATTAATTGATCAAGAATTGTTTGATATTGTTACCAGTCACTCGATCCACGGACCGTGCGGTGCTTTTAACATGACATCGCCATGCATGGAAGGTGGAAAATGTAAGAAGCTTTTTCCAAAGGAATATACGAATAATACTATTACGGATATCGATGGTTATCCGTTGTATCACCGCAGAAACACTGAGAATGGTGGCTAAACATTTACAATGCGAATGTCAAATTCTAGAAACCAAGTTGAAATTGACAATCAGTGGGTCGTACCATACTCACCATTGCTTTCAAAAACGTATAAGGCTCATATTAACGTCGAGTTTTGCAGTTCTGTAAAATCCATTAAGTACGTTTGCAAATATGTTAATAAAGGCAGTGATTTGGCCGTATTTGAAGTTCAAAATGTAAATAAAAATGACGAAATAACACGATACCAAATAGGTAGATACATCAGCAGCAACGAAGCTATCTGGCATATTTTTAGTTTTCGCTTCCATGAAAGAGACCCTTCCATCCAGCATCTTGCAATACATCTTGAAAACTGTCAACGTGTATATTTCACGGAAGAAAATATTTTCCAAAGAATACTTGAGCCACCAAAAACGAAAAACCACAAACTGAATTTTTCACATTGTGTCAAAAATCTGATGTGTTCCGCCAATTCGCAAAAACATTATTATACGTATACCGATGTTCCAAGCTATTTTTCATGGAACAAATTAGGTAAAAAATGGTAGCCACGTAAACAAGGAGAACCACATCCTTCGATCGCAGGCATATTCAAAGCAAAGACTTTACACAGTGCATCCAAAACAATGTGAATGTTTCTTTCAGCGTTTGTTATTGGTGAATGTTCCCGGACCAGCTTCTTTCGAATGTTTACGAACAGTTAATGGTCGAGTGTTCAATACTTGTCAAGATGCATGTCGCGAGTTGCAGCTGCTGGTAGACGACAATTATTGGGACCTGACACTTGCTGATGCAGCGTTGACAGCCACGCCGAATATTATTCGTCAAACTGTTTGCAATTATTTTGACATGTTATCCAGCACAATCTTCGAGTTTGTGGGAAAAATATAAAAACAGTATGACTGAAGATATAACTGAAATTTCAGTTTATATAAATAAATAAAAAAATAATTTATTTATTTATTTTATAAGTATCAATTTTTATATAATTTCAATTAAGTAATTTGTAATGAAATATAAATTAAATTTTTTTATGATCATTTGTCCTTAATTTAAACTCTCCGTAACTCTTTACCAATTAAATTTGAATTTCCAAATCGACTACAATGTTTTTGTCTTTATTAGTGAATATTAATATGACTACTTGAGGAATTTTAGAATAACATTAATCCAAAGTACTATAATTAGTAAGTCACAGCACAGCGTGATCGGGTCAGCTAGTATAATTTATTTCATCTTCAAACAACCTAAATTCTGACTGCAAACAGTAAACACAATCACTGATTAGAATGATGAATATCAGAGGTCCCAATACACTACCTTGTGGCACTCCAATATTCACTACCATCTCCTTTGTTATCACATTTTCTAGTCTAATTCCTTGCTCTCTGCCTTTTAAGAATTCCTCTATCCAGCAAGTCACAAACTCATTCACTCCGGTAGTTTTAGGAATGAGGGCAAATGAGTTGCTGTCCTGATATAAAGTGGCAAAATAAGAAATTATAATATGGATAGAAATTAAATTTATACAACGTTCCAAAGTTTTAGAACTACACCTTTCAGTAAAGATTAATAGTCAACTGGAAATAAGTTATCGTATTGAGGAACAACATTGCAATTAGTTACAAAATTTTATACATCGACTTTGTTGCTCGTTGCAAGTATACTGTAAATCAGAAACAATTTTGTGTATTGAAACGCTACTGTGACCTGTCCAAAATCGGAAAAGCAGAAAAGAGAATTTTATTTTAAAATTTTTTTGGAGTTGGTCACTAAACCATATGTTATAAATAAATAATTATTGTTGTTGGTTGAATCGTTGAGTGGTCACGTTGATACGGTGGTTTATGATCAAGTCTTCTCAAATGAAAATGGCAATGCTACTTGTACAGTAAAAGTGATACCGCCCATATGTTCGCATTAATGTCAGCAATGTGATGTCAATTTCTATCGTCAGGTAAAAATGCTAATAAAAAGGCTTCATAACGTGCCCGAACTTTTTGAAGTTAATCTGAAATACCTTTTATTGAAGATGCTGTTTTGCCTTTATTTTATGATATGGTAAAATATGCCTGATATGGTTCAAAATTAACGAAGGAAAGCCCGGGATTTGCAAATTTTAACGAAATCTGTTTTCCTACATCAATAATAAATATTGTATGGCGCTGTGGAAGGATATTCTTCATGAAATGTTCCTGGCGTGAACGTAATTTTTGATTCAAATGTTTTTGTGATGTACATCAACCAAAATAAAATAAATAATTTGGAACACTTCTTTCATAACAAATTTTTAATGCTACCAGAATAGCAATAAAAAAATACAAACAGAAAAAAAATATTTCTCCCTTCGTGGGATCGAACTTCGGACCCACTAAGGAATACTCCTTCTTAACATTCACGGCTAAACCAATATTATTAACAAACAGTTTTCCATGCAGATATAAGTCATTCAAACAAATTTTTTAAATTTTCAATCACTAATTTATTTTAAACGAAGGCCCACCAGGCAGAAATACTTTAGGACAAGAAACCATAAGTGACGTACTATTTACCAGAATTGTTCGTTCTACGATAGCGATTTCCATGCTGAAGACCTCTCCTAGTCAGCATGAAAGAATAAAGATAATTAAAAAATATTGAATTTTATGCGTTTTTTTTTAATAAAAGTTTTTTTTTAGAATCAGGCCCGCCGCTAGCTGTTTGAATGCCCTTGTGCAATACCGATTACGACGCCCCCTCTGTGCAACTACAGCCAGTGGTGAACCTAGGAATTTTCCGCGAACCGGGTCATGAGATTGCCTCCCCTCGAACATTATTTTGACGCCCCCATATTGCCACTACCCCGAGTATCGTCGCCGCCTGAAACAGTAGTTGAGCTAAAAATACTCACAGCTGCATAAATTTGCAGCCACCTATATCGACAATGAAGTGGCAACTATCGCGGCGGTGACAGTCAATCACTCGATTTTCCACCCCTCTGCACGTGCCGCCCGAGTGCGGTTCACGCCTTGCACGCCCGCTAATACGGCGGGCCTGTCTAGAATTGACTTTGAATTAGTATACTCAGTTTCACATATACAAATGCAGCAGTTTTTCCAAAAGTGTTTCACAAAAGTGTACAAATCTTTTCCTTGTGTAAGGCCTACTTTTCTATTTCGGTCAATTTCAACTCCATTAAGTTCTAACCGAATTTCCTCAAACAGGAACGCAAATGCATTGGATGTGATAAGTGAATTTGTACCTCCTGCTCCATCCACTTTGACAAATCTTCCTTCAGTATGCAAGTAACTTTCGCATGGCAGTATATATGTATCTTGATTCTGAATAGGTATTCAAATCTCGTCATTGCTATTAAATGTCTTTGGTGTATGCTTTTCTATAATTATAAACTAGTGAACCATTTTCTTTTTCGGCGCCATTAATTGAAAAGGAAGAAGCGTCCATAGAAAGCATGTTTCTGACATTGACAACAGCCTGCTTTCTACAAATATCTAGTGGCAGAGCAACATAGGAAGACCCCCGTAGAAAGGTTCAAATTTAGAAATATTAATGTCCAGGGACATTATTCTATCGAGAATTTTGCACTGTCGCGGTTTTGAAACTCACTTAATTTTACAATGAGCTCTGACTTCACATATTTTTAATTCCAATCCGACAGGGAAGTGCTCCTCGTGATCTCACGCAAATTGGTGAAAAAACACATACTGGCGGTTTCGAAATTTAATTCCTTCTGAATTCTGAATGTAGTAATCAGCCTAACCTTAATCTTTACAGACGGGTAGGACTGTTTATCAACAAATCCGCTATTTTTTAACCAAAAGTTCAAAGCAAGCATAAATGAAATTAACAGGTTCAATATAATTTTGACTTGTACCGGAATATATTCTACTCATAAATGCACTTTGCTTGTCTTCAATGACTAAGAACGATGCTACCAACTCACCTCCCCCCCCCCACCCCGGTTGCTGCACCGTTGTGGCTGTATGCATGATGCTACTTGATTATTAGCCATGTACTGTGGGTACTGGATGCCAGGGTCGACAATCATGTAGATGTGCTGGCAGCTGGTTGGCGAGATGCTGGAGTTGGCCGCCATATTGATGTGGGGGCGATAGGCCGGCGAGGATCAGCGATAGGCCTGCTTGGACCTGCCGTGGCTGGCATGGGCGCCAACTGTTACATGCTTGGAGATGCAGCGGCCGATGATTCACAGGGCCGCCACATTGGTGGTGGAGTGGGATCATTCAAGTTGACGGCGGTAACTACATTAATGTTTGACGCGGAACCTGAAACAGAAAAAAGGAAAAATATTAGTTACATGGAAAAAATATGTAACAAAAAAACAATGACTTATTCAAAGAAGTAGTAATGACTTACCATTAGCTATATATTTCCTTAGTGTATGCAGTTCTCCTACCGGCTGCGGCGATGGACTGGATCCTGTAGCCGGTGAAGCAAAACTTATGGGATGAATAGGTTTCTCCATCTATGTGGCAATGGCGTCGGTGGCAGACTTGAGGAAGGTAGTGTTTGTTTTGAACCCATGACATCTAAACTCCACAGGGACGAACCAGAAAAAGAATAAGAAAAATATTTAGTAACACAAAAGAAAAGAAATGTGTAATATTAAAAACAAAACATATTAAAAATATTGGTACCTACCACTAGAAGTAGTTCGTTGTCTTTTAGAGTTAGACTGTATTGGAGCCCCCTTCCTTTTACTTGGCTGGCTTGAGCTTCTTCTATATCTGAAACATAAAAACAGTGTATATATTAGTATAAATATAAACAAAGAAAAAATATACAAGTTAAAAACAGATAACTACAAATTTTGAAGGACTCATTTCCAGCTGGGCAAATTCTAGCGACAAAAAAAAAAATACAAGTTTAAAAAGCAAAATGCTCACCACCAATCAGTTAGATGATTGGAATTTTCAAACGTTTATCAATTCCTATAGAAGAAAGAAATCAATGGTATAGCGATAAAACTAGTAACACTTGACAGTGTAATGAACAATCGGTAAAAATTCTTACCATAATCATCAAACTGGCTCAACTTTGCTGTACCTAAAAACAAAGACAAAGAATGATACTTTCGACCGTGAACACTTAAACAAACTTGAACAATTTATTGTTTCTATCTCTTACTAGCAAGAGCCGAATTATCTAATTCTTCCCATAAAGAGTGCATTTCTGTGAAAGAAATATTATATACATATACAGTATACTATTAAGAACGAAATATAATTATATATAGTATGCTATTAAAGACAGTGTGAATATTTTTACACGTGTTATTGAACTTACCTTCGTAGTTGAAGACATCTTAAGACATGGCTACCAGAATTCAGAAGAGACACGACCTTACTCGTCGAACAGCAGCGTTGAAGTAATTCCGCGTTGGTGGCTTTTCATGCCTGTCGACAGGCAGGTGTGGACTAAAATAAGAACAATAGACCAATGGGAGGGGGAGACTGCTGAAACTGGGGTTAGTGGGAGCAGGTGGTCGCTCAATTGACCTAAGAAAAGAACAATAGAACAATGGAAGGCGGAGTCATAACAAAAGAACAATAAATTCTCAAGTAAGGATGCGGTATCGATTACACCAGAACACCTGCGCGAGGCTATCGATTACAAGGAAGGAAGGCAGCTAGATCTGGGATTAGTGGGGAAGGCAAGTGAACTAACAATAGAACAATGGAAGTGGGGTATCAGTTGCAAGTAGGGTAGTGGGAGGAGCGGAGGGGGTATCAGTTACACCGGAACACCTGCGCAGGGTATTGATAACACTTTTTTGGTCCAGAGTTCCAGCCCGCAATGGTGTCCATAAGAGCTCATGTAGCCCGCAACCCAAAACTCCCACTACTCATGTATTTCATATCTTCTAAATATGGTTAAGTTAATACCTACGTATTTATGTGAATTAAGAAAGACAATTTCTTTTAGGAATGCATTCGAAGAAATTACCCATGTGTAAATTTCTTACTCTTGCTCCGAAGCTTTTTCATATTTTCCTTCTTCTGGATATTCTGTCACGCCATTTTAATAAAAACAACGCATATGTCTACCTGGCTTATCGAGAAGTAATTTAAAAATTTCTTTCCCCTTCTTTGTGTTTAAAATATGAGGGAAAATATGAGACCAGTAATAACTGGATTACCAAATAGATAAGCTTAGAAGAATAAACACAATACTTTTATATATAACCCCACACTGTTCCTAAACAAAAATAATATTAATGGAAGCGAAGATTAACTAAAGAAACATTATATCCGATGAAAATTTCAACATGAAGACTACAACATAATTCTTCAACTTACACTCTTTTGGTTTAAACGAAGCAATAGAAGTACATAATTGTATAATCAGGACACAAAATGTCGTAACTCGAAGAATTAACATTTAACTTGGAGGAAGGAACATTTTTACTCTTAGGTTAGCACAAGATAGGAAGGGATGGAGGATTGCATCAAAGCAGTCCAGAACAAACAAAAAAATATATTAATCAGTATCTTATATTTAAGATGGTTGAACAAAAATAAACTTTGTGGCGTGTTAATAACACCTGGAACTTTCATGAAAGAGATAAACTAACTCTGCAAGTAATTTTACAATTGTCAAAAAAGCTCCAAAATGACGGAGAAATTTAATCACTGGAAATTAGATTGTATCAAGGAGTCATGTTGCTTTTACAGAACAAACAACAAACATTTTTCTAGCACATATACAAATGATAAGCTTCCGGCTCCTCAAAAATAAGAACGTTTGAGATTTGGTAATTTAAAAGGTACTTACAATATTGTTATTGTAAACGAAATACTATATATCTCCAATAACAAACGGAATTATGGATTGATTTTAAGAACATTCTGTATATTTTGAATCATCAATTAAAGCCAGTCAGATAACATTTTTACACCAAGTGAATATGTGGTGAAGTTCTACTGTATGTCAATAAAGTAAAACGCATGTTTGTGGGTATCGATATTAACATTAATATCAGGACAACAATAAAATCTGCGACAAATACCCATTCGCATAGGGGTTTCTTTTAAATAACACCCTACAGTTGATGAAACTGAAGTAACGTAATTTTGAATAAGAGATGATATGGAGAGTAAAGGCTTCCCAGGTGTATATGCGGTATTTTCATGTATCTTATCTGGCTCAGGCATCTAACTGTGTCGACCAGAACCTTATCTTACATGAATTATAATATAAAATTCTTAATAATGCAGCAGGACTGGTTTAAATAGACTGCAATAAGGGTTGTACTACTACCGATAGCATTTTCCACTCGTCGCCTAGAGGAGCAGTTATGATGTTGACATTTCCGTCAAGAGTTACAATGGTAGTTGCTTTGCTTGTAATATGTCTTTTCCTTTGCTCGATGCTATTTTAATTGTTGTTGTCTTTTGACGGTCTCTATCATTTCGTCATTGACGACCATGATGGATATTTTTGCGATGGGTTGCATTAACAACTCGACGATTGTTGTCAACTTGGAACCCCACTGGCTGTCTCCATCGTCGTGCCCGCAGCAGTGCCCGTGGCAGAAGACGCGAGCTAGTAGTCGGCTGTAAATAATTCCATATGGTGCTCTAGTTGTACTTTTAAAGGAGGACGATGCTAGTTATCGGTTGGTTCTCACGGGGCATTGCGGCGAGTGTGGTGGTCTGACGACTGATTGATTGCCTTGGAGTACACGCTCTGAACAGTCGGACTTTCAGGTCGTCTTGCTCCTTGGTAGCTGGTTGGGTGCAGCGACGTCTCAGTTCTGAACCGGCATCCACGAAAACAGGCGGAGTGGGACCCCCCACAGTTATAGCCTCTAGCTTCATATTTGGGTCTTGGGCAGGTTATCATTCCCACAGCGAGCACGCCTCTGCATGCTGTGCATTGCTACGTGAACTGATACCTAAAGCACAAAACGGATCCTGCCGAATGCATCTTAACTTCAGTACATTTGGACTTGTTTCTAGGTTTGATGGTTGGAGAAAAGAGCTCCTTTATTGCTATTTCCAGCTTTTGTAACCTGCTGGCTACACCTTCCAGTCAATCTGATAAGATAGAATAATCTTGAGTCCTCTGCAGAACGCCAGGTGAATGGGGCAGCAGGCCGATCAATTATACCCAGTTGTGGCTTTATGTGGCTTGGATTGGAAGTATAGGCCCCTCTTCCATTTCGGAGACTTGTACTTCCATCAGGCTGCTTTGTTGCAAACATTATGAAGACTTTCGAGGCGTGCTGATTCAATGTAAACTTCACGGCTGTTCAGTCAGATAGCATCATAAAAACACAAAGTTTCTACAGCTGGCACTGCTGTCTTGATCAGGTGCGGAAAGCTTCAGGTGATGTAAGCTAGAAGTCTTTTTCGATATTCCCATTGCATCTGAGGAGCGTACGGCGATTTACTTGGCCAATTATAGATATCTTTATTATAGCCAATACTGTCACCGCTAGACAGACAGAACCGCTGATTAATAGTAGTGCAGTATGTAGGCTTCTCCCACGAATCCATATATCCTTTGGGGAAGACTCCTTTCCGCTTAGCTAACTGAAACTTCTCAGGGTTGGAAAAATGGGTTCATGTCGCTGTCCTCATGGGTTCCAACCAGTTTGTCTAATGGGAGCTGAATAAAATGGCAAGTGTCCAGAAGCCTTAATATAATTGAAATATGTTAAGCAATTTTAAAAAAGAAAAGTAGCGTTAAGATTTTATGGGAATTCCCCCCACGCATCGCCATCGAGGTCGGATAATGCCTTGATAATAAAGTGTGTATCATACTCAGAATGATTATGAAAGAAAATGGGTATATACCTTTTAGTGTTAAACTACAAACTGCAGTCATTATGTGCAGCTCCATTAAATTCACATGTGATATGACAATGATCGCGGGCAGTAATAGACCCCGGTTCAATCTCCTTATCCCACATGTGGTCACCTGTAGCATCCGCAAAATTTGCTTCTTGCTCATCTGTCATTACTCCTCATATACTCCTTGTAAACTTTATTAACATCCCTGGCATGGTCAATAAGTTGTTCCACAAGGCAATTTTCTGGGTTTGCTCACGAGAAGGATTAGGAACATCACATACGAGGTTCTTCTGGGCAAACTTTTATCGTTATCGCTGGGCAAACCTTCTCAACTGCAACTGCCCTTGCACAATCAATCTCGTGTTGGTGTAGGAGATCTTTGCGAGTGAAATGCTGCTTACTTCTGTCACATATGTCAAGTTGCGAATTCCACAGTAATGGAATTTTCCAGTACTACCTGTATTCAACATATTTATGCCAATAACGCAGTTAAGTGGACGGTCCCGACAACTGTATTACTGACATTAATAAAGTCCAGACTGAAAACATTTACTGAAATGCCTAAATTTTGCCTCCCGAATTTGAAATAACCAATAGTTTTACCACAAACTCATACCTGAGAAATCGAATTCATGTCTTGCGAATGCGTACCTATAACTACTAACAAGGTCTGCGAAATTTTCGGCTCCTTTACTTGAGCTGTAAGGAGAGTCCATAGAAAATAAATGTCACCATCGTTACACACATTTACTACAGCCAGTTTTAATTGTATTTCAAGTGGCAGAGAAATATGGGAAGATCCTCTATAGAAAGTTTCAAAACTAGCAATGTTTATGTCGAGGGAAATTAATCTCTCGAGGGTTTTGCAAGAATCTCTCTCCTGAAAGTCTTTCAATTTTGTACTAATCTCCAACCAGTTAGCTGAGTGCTGGTCGTGACTTCGCGCATTTTTGTTAGAAATTACAAATTGACGAGTATAATTGCAAGGAAAGGGAAAATGACTCATCACTCACCAAAGTTGAAGGCAGCGACGAGAGAAGAACATATATCACGAACGCACAAATATACTCAATATTTCAGTTATTAAACCTTATTCATGACTCATTTTCTCCATCAGGAATAAGGTTTAATAACCGAAATATTGAGTATATTTGTGTGTTCGTGATATATGTTCTTCTCTCGTCGCTGCCTTCAAGTTTGGCGAGTGATGAGTCATTTTCCCTTTCCTTGCAGTTATATTGCCTAAAGCAGTTTCCTTTTTCCTTAGTTAAATTGACGTGTATGGAATTTATCCCCTTACGAACTGCCAGTAATGTAGCCAACCCAAACTGAACATTTATGGCTAGGGAGGACTGGTTACTAACACTTTCGCGAATTTTATTTGCCAAAAGATTGAAGTATGCATCAATGAAACTAGAAGTCGAAATAAAATTTTCTGTATATTGAGTAGTGTTGGTATAGATTCTGTTTTTAAAAGCACTACTCCTGTCTCTCAAGTATCAAGATCGTTGCTTCTTGAAAGACACCCTCAGTTGCTACATTTGATGCTACTGGGTTTGGCTGCATCCTGCTTGAACCTGTCGCGCCCGAGCCTTGTCTGTTAGGACCGGGTGTCGGGCTTCACCTATCTGCCGAGCCTGACAATAACCAAGGTGTCCACTAGGGCGGAGCAGGTCCGGATTCGTTAGCGGCGGCGGCAGGTTCATTCATAACCGCGGGCAGCCTTGAAACGATGGAAACCAGTGATTAGAAATAGCTGATATCTAGTTACATGTAGTATAAGAAAACAACGAAGTGAGGCTTACCATTCTGCTGAATGGGCTGAATCCTCGTGATTTTACTGAGTATCTCACAGGCACTAGTATTGGGTAGACCTTCATGCTCCTATAAATTTATAAAAATATTATTAGCATTAATATAGGTTAAAACGCTACATGAATTAGTAAAATGAAAATTACTAGAAGCATACTAATTTTCTGACTCACCATCAGATAATTCTTGTTCCCAGTTACAGACACTACCACTGGGCAAAACCTCACGCTCCAGGAAATCTATTAAAAAAAATCTAGTAAAGAGAACATAGGTTAAAACTTTACATGAAATTGTTAAATGAAAGAATTTTAAGCGTACTATTTTATTACTCACAATCTAATAATTCTTGATCCCAGTAACAGACGCTGGTACTGGGTCTCATGGTCTGGTAAATCTATAAAAAATGAGTAAAGATATCATATGGTCAAACCGTAAATTAATTTGTTAAATGAGAAATTTATGAACGACACTATACTCATATTAATACCATCCTGCCAATGGTAATTCTATTAAACTCAAGGATGGAGCAGGTCCGGACAAGGTAGAGGCAGTGATGGGTTCATTCATGCCCGCGGGTGGCCCTGAAACGATAGAAACCAATAATGGGAACAAAGCTGATATCTAGTTATTTAATTATTAAATTTGGAAATAATATAAGTTAAAACAGTAAAATATGGTGGGTGGGACTCCTGCTAAATTTAAGTAAAACTCGGACAGGTTATTTATCACCCGTGGCAGGCGGCTCCTTTGATGGTTCCTAGCCTCAAAAATGAAATGAAAGGGGTGGGGCAGGAGGTGGGTGGCGGCTAATTTCATAGTTAGAACTCCCATTAACATTCTACTGCAGTCATTAAACTACTGGTAATTTCATGTAGATAAATATAATTTGTGTATCAATGTAAGTTAGTTTGAGGCAATTAGGATCAGGCTAAGCATTCATATGGCTTGAATTTTCTTCGCATGTTTACACATCCATGTTACACCTTTGGATGTTAGCTCTAGAGGGGACGACAGTTTAACATGGAGTCCGAACTAGGGAATCTCTATAGCGTACTTCACACTAAATAATAAGTTGTACCAGAAGTGAAGGTCGGTTTAAAGGTCTTCACTTGCGTAGTACATTCCCTCATCACTATCTTCAGTAATTAAAGGATTACGAAACCTCTCTCTACTACCAACCCGATTTGACCTAGTCAAATGAATTTACTATAAAATATTTTTCAAGGTATTTCCTTTTAGATATCCTGTTTAGATCCCCTGTAGCTCTCAATTGTCATCTCCTGTTATAATCCTATTATAATTGCAAACAACCAATCTTCTGACTGTACACCATCATTCATTCATCTAATGAATAGCATTGGGTCCTACTCCCTTTTTCATATCCTCTTTGGTTCCAACCTTCTAAGAAGTCCTCTGATCAATAAGTCACTTTTCAGATATAACTGTAAACATAGACGGATTTCACTTCAGATTCAAATGGATTCAAATTCAAAAAACATTTTTCAACACTATACAATAATTTTTCCAATTTCGCCGAATTAATACAGATAAACGACAGCCAGCATTGCTTCTGAATATAGCCATGATTGTTACCTTGTAATCTCTTTATTAAAATAAAATAAATGCGAATCTAGCATTAACGGCTGTGACTTACCATTTTCATAGAATTAACTAGCTCTTTTTGAGCCAAATGTAACCGATTTGATCCAGAGCGAACTCAATAATTTTCCCAGTAAGTAAAGGATGCTAAAAATTATTTAGTTTTTTTGTATTACTCGATTTAACTATGGCAAATGATATCCACCTCCCAAGCTTTTGCTACATTAATGTTTTGGTTATTGACTTTAATCTTATTTTAAGGTTATTAAAAAAGAAGTTATACTGAACTGTGGAACACCCTATAGCAGTTGAACAAATTATTTAGATTAAAGATTATTTTAGCATTTTACTTCACAATTGTTGTAAAAGTGTGTTCATTATTTTCTAAAATTATAATTTTATTTTCAAGTTCTTGGTTCACTTTGTTTCAAAAATCGTGAGTTTTAGTTACTTGACTATAATTTTGCTATTTTTTCGCAGCACGCGTTTCACTGCGTGTTTACACGTGAATCATCCCCAATAGATGTGATTAGAAGGCTGTGGTTCAACACGTCTGCCACCTACCTGCAAACAAAGTCACTATAGTAACTCGAACGAAAACCATCTAATTAAATCTGTTTTGCATGATTACCTAGGTTGAAATATTAATTTTCATTCATTATTCAAAATTCTACGGATATTAAGAACTTCCTGTAAGTTATAAATAAGTAAAGCTATGGTACTCTCAATGGCTGTATAGTCGGCAGGACCAAAGGCCAATAAAATAAAAAAAATAAAATGGTACTCTCAAGTCTCGCACAAGTTTTGAACCAAAGAAGTATGTTATATACTATCTCAGGTCCCATATTAGTTGAAAAGCAAAGAAGCAAGTTACACCCCTGTGTGGTTATGTATCTTGCTCCTTTGCTTTTAACCATATTCGAAACTTGAAAGTACCGTAGCTAAATCTATATACATATATACCTCGAACGTACAGAAGTCTACGAATATTTTTTACGAATACAGAATTATGACAAATTTTTGTTTTAATTTTTTTTAACTTGGAGATATATTTTTTTATTTACCCTTCATTTATAGAGCCTAATATCTCAGTGACTAAATTAGGCCCTACCTATTAAATTTTATATTGTTGATTACATAGTGTTTCGAGATTTGTACAAAATATTTGCATGCAAGGAATTTGGCATACAGTTCCATTACACGTTGACTTACTGTCTAATTAATTCTATAATATTACATTTGGTCTTGCTTACAGTTACAACAGTTACAGCTGTTTTTTCAACCTTTAATATTATATTGAATCACAAATATCGCTTATTGTTGTTATAGTGCTGGTGGTTTTTATTGATATATTCCAGTTATTCTTAGATTATCCCATTATTCAGTTGGTTGCAGTTAACCCAGTTTTTACATATCATTCTGTAATCTATCATGTAATTATACCGGATTACTGGATAATAACAATTGCTTATAAGTAACATTCACTTAATTTTATGTTCTCAGCCACTACAGTCCTGAGCCAGTTCGCATTTGCAGCCTCCCGGCTTACCATTAATGTGGAAATTAACTCCCAAATATTGTTATGATTCATTGTGTATTTGTGCAAAAGTCAATGATACATTTCCTCTACATTACATACAAGATTGTTTTAGCCGTGATAAAAGCGCTTTCTTCAGCTAGCGCCGAGCCGTCGAGCAGTACGGATCGTTTCCGTGTTTAACCGTGTACAGTTCAAGTGGTGTCGACAAGTTAATAAGTTACATAATAAACTGTCTACGAGTGGTGGAAGTCTACTGTCCGAGTTTAGTGCGTATTAGATCGGGAGCGAATACACACTAATCGCTAGTGAATCAGATCCTGCCATAAAATGGCAGATCCCCCCGACACGGGGCAGCTAACCTATACGACGCTGCAGCCGGGATGCAACCTACAACCTCCTGCAGCAACTGCACTGATGAGTCACAGTCAACAAGGAAT
Source organism: Vandiemenella viatica (assembly GCA_031002005.1). Lineage (NCBI taxonomy): Eukaryota > Metazoa > Arthropoda > Insecta > Orthoptera > Morabidae > Vandiemenella > Vandiemenella viatica. The sequence continues at coordinate 13,972,920 of CM061921.1, forward strand.
TCAACTGCAGCAATCACAACAGCACCCAGGTAACTGTGACTTGCTACCGCACCAACCAATGTATGCAGATCTTCGGAATAACGTAGAGTCAAATGAGCAGCTTGCCAAACGGTTTCGTGCAGCGGAAAATTCCAATATATTACTAAATGTGGAGACGAGCACAGAAGCTATAAATGTACCAATGAACATTCAGCAAGATCCTGTATATTTGCCGGTAGATCGGCGCCCTCCAGCTCCAATAGTAGTAGAATCAAATGATCGTTTACCTAAAAGTGATAATTTCCATGTGACAACTGATGAGGAAATGGTTACTGAAGCCGCAAGTAATTCTGAGGAACGCGCGGAAATACTTACCCAGTGTGATGGCCCACCATACGCTAGCGCAAATATAAACACCAATTGCGAGTGTTGCAGGAACAATCGTTATAGCCGCTCAGATGCCGGACCATTCTATGTTTTTGTGGAAAACATGGACAGAAGCATTGGCAGACTACATCCTATGTCAATGGGCAAAATTCTGTATGCATCCAACCCTGCATATAAGCACGATATTATAAACATCATATCCGCCGGCAGAAATAGGCTGAAGATTGAAACAAAGACCGCAGCGTCAGCAAACATGGTAGTGCAGTCAGCTTTGTTTAAGGATAAGAACCTAGAAGCATATATTCCGAGCTTCTTAATCCACAGGCAAGGTATCATTAAGGATGTAGATGTCACCCTAACAGAGGAAGAAATCCAACAGTCCATTGAAAGCCTTTATCCCGTAATTTCTGTGAAACGGTTTACAAAGAGAACCACTAACCAGAGCAGTGAATGACGGATGGTCACTTTCAGATCCCAGTCCTTACCAGCCTATGTAGCAATCTTTGGAACATGGTGCCCAGTGGAGCCACACGTACCACAAACACTCATTTGTGCTAACTGCCAACGATTCGGACATCGTATGATACAGTGTCGCAGCGCCACGCGTTGCAGTAAGTGTGGTGGTCCTGATAGGATGGAAACATGCACCAGCACAGTGAACCCTCGATGTTTACATAGCCAGGGCCCACATCTTTCTAATCACAGACTATGTCTTGTGTATGTACAGCAGCAAAGAGCTCGCGAGGTGATGGTCCACAATAAAACTCCACCAGCGACAATTATGAACTCTGGTTACAGACAGACGTATACAAAAGCCGTCATCGCCGCGCCATGTTACAATGATGACAAGCAATTCCCTCCGCTTCCATCCATTACATCATCTCTCTCTAGGGCAGCCCCGGCCAATGCATCCCAAAACAACCCCATCCAGCGAGAACAAGAGCCAGGTCAACAAACAGAAGCAGTCGTCACTGTTCAACCGTTCTACACTTCTACCACTGGCGGCCGTAGCAGACCAAGGCCAGCTCCTCCTAAAATGCAAACGCCCAGTTATCCTCCTCTTCATCAGAGGATGTATATCCCACACCATTTACCAATCACTCCTATTACGCAGAACCCTTATTCTCCTAATCCCTTGGGCAAAGAGATGTCCTCTTCAACAACAAACGCAGTGCTTATAGAGCAAATATTACAAATGATTGCACAGATAATATATGAGTTTCAAGCATCCCCATCAGGTACCCTTCAGCTTGATCCACTTCGTAACTTGCTCACTAGTTTAGTAGGGTACAAGTAGAGTTCCAAACACAACAACCAACCTTCATTACAATTGCTCTCCAAATTCTCCAATGGAATGCAAGATCGGCCATCTCCAATAAAGAAAATTTGGAACAAGAGCTACGCCAAAAAGAGATTGAAATAGCTGCAATCTCGGAGACCTGGTTCAAACAAGCAACAAATGCAAGGTTTAAGAACTATACCACAATCCGAGATGATCGATCGGATGGAAAAGGCGGAGCGGCACTCCTTATACACCCTTCAATCGCCTATAAGGTCTTAGGAGTCACAATGAGTGGAGACCCTGATATTCAGGCTGTTGCAGCAAGAATACAAGCACCTACACTCAAGTTTACGTGCCTCTCGATCTATTGCAAATCTAATAAGGTTATAACTCAGGAGATGTGAAATTCTCTGCTAACACCACTAAATACTATACTACTAATCTGCGGTGATCTTAACGCACTCAGTACCTGCATGGGGATGCTCCTTCACTGACAAGCAGGGTCAGTACCTTCTAGAGATCTGCGATTCGTATGGTCTAACAATTCTGAACGACTTGTACCTTCACCGTATCAGCGCCCATCAGCGGTGGATATCACGCTAGGTTCCATTACCATAGCAACAGTAGCCCAATAGGAAACACTACAAGATCCGATGGGTTCAAACCACTTCCCAGTACTCATAAATATAAACCAGCCTCCATCGAACGGCCCATACCTCATTCCATCCAGTAAGTGGAACATAAAAGTTGCCAATTGGACAGCATTTGAGGACATAATGTACGAGGAGGCATGTGGATTCCAACATGGCAGATCAGCCCTAGAGGATTACAACCTCTTTATAGAAGCGATAGAATGCGCAGCTTATTCATCAATCCACCGTAGAAAGAATGCTGTCCGGAAGAAAGTTCTCCACCGATATGGTGGAATGTTCGAGACACATCGCCCTGCGACGGTCGGCCCACAGAGAATATCGTAAACATCCAAATCAAAACACGTATCTCTGGTACCTGCAAGAATCAGCACGCACCATACAGTTCCTCAAGACTGTAAAGGGACAGAGCTGGATTGAATTTTGTTCCTCGTTGAATAGAGAGACAGGGACGAAAGTCGTGTGGCAGCGCATTAAAACACTGCCCAACAGAAACGACAGTTCACGCGAGCACCTGTCGATACCACGTGGCTAGAGGACTTTGCTGACAGAATTGCGCCCTCTATGCCTAATCCTGCCCCAATCAATTTCACGGAAGAAGATACTAACCATTTCCTATGCACTCCATTCACGCTTAATGAACTACGAACAGCTCTTAAGAATTCTAGCAACACATCACCAGGCATAAACTATATTCTTTATCCCATGTTACAACATCTACCAGAAAAAGCTCTAACCCTCCTACTAAACATCATTAACGAACTATGGTCAAACAAGCAAATACCAGAAACCTGGACGACCCAAGTAATAGTTCCTGTACTGAAGCCTGGAAAAGAACCAGGAGCCTCTATATCCTACCGCCCAATAGCCTTATCTTCTTGCATCGGTAAAACTGTGGAAAGAATGATAAAACATAGATTGGAATGGTGGCTAGAAGCACAATCTCTGCTACCTACTATACAGTATGGATGTTGCAAAGGTCGAAGTACTTACGATAATCATACCATGTTAGTTCCGGCGATACACGAAACATTTGTGAAAAACCAGTACCTCACGGCGCTGTTTATGGACATATCTTCGGCGTATGACAACGTACAAGTACCAATATTGATAGATAAGCTCATTGCATTGGGCCTACCCCAAAACTTTGTAGCTGGAATTTACCAACTCTTACAATCAAGGCAGATATACATCCGGTACAAACATGTACTTCTAGCCCCAAGATGCACTCATCAAGGTCTTCCACAAGGAACAGTGTTGAGCCCCCTCCTATATGCAATATATGTTCGGGACTTGGAGAACATCCTGCCCCCCGAAGTGAATATCATACAGTATGTTGATGATGTTTGCATCTACACAACCACAACTTCGATATTGACAACTAAGCTCTTACTGAAACAAGCAATATTCCAAGTAAGTCAATGGCTTTCTCAACATGGGCTGGAATTCTCGGCAAGCAAATCTACAGCTGTTAAATTTATCAGACGAAGAATTCACCCACCGATATATAATCTCATTTTGGGAACACACAATGTACTGGTCAAGACTCACGTCAAATTTCTTGGCCTGGTCTATGATTCCCGCCTAACATGGGTGGCACATATACAAGAACTTATTTCAAAATTCGAACAGGGCCACAATATCTTACGAACCCTAACTCAGGTATGGTGGGGAGCTCACCCATCCATATTACTAGTTCTGTACCAAACCATAATTCGAGCAAAAATAGAATACGGTAGCATATTCTACCTTAGTGGTAACAAGCAGAATATAGAAAAATTGGAGCGCATCCAGCACCTGTGCATCCGCACTTGCCTAGCAGCAATAAAATCAACACCTACAAATGCTCTCCATCTGGGAGCCGCGAAATGCCTTTGGAAATCCGCACACAACTCCTTGCTAACAAATTTTTACTGGCACGCATGTACGACAAAAATTCAACTATTCCACGGCAAGTCAGTAATCTCCATCGACTGATAGAAGAACTAATACAACGCTTATACAATCAAAGATATCCGCTACTGCAAAGCCTAGTGTACCTCACAAGTCTTATCCCCGAACACCAACAGCAAGAAGCAGCCACTATATAAGAAATTCCTTACCAACATTGCGTGACACCACGGGCAGTAAGCCGTATACCGGCAAACCCCAGAACCGGCCAACCAATTAATCAATTCTGCCAGGAATATTTATCTGAGAAATGGCCAACCTCAGTTCAAATTTATACGGATGGATCGAAGATACCCTCGGAGGGAGTGGGATGTGCCTTTTACTGCCCTGAAACACAGCATGATCAAAGATATCAATTGTCAGAGTATCTACCAAAATACTCGGCCAAGGCAATTGCTATCTTCCAGGCCCTCATCTATGCAAGGAGATTTCTCCGGCGCAGTATTCTCTGATTCAGTCAGCGTATTACGTTCACTAACTACTCCAACCATCCTACAGCATGCTAACCAATACCAAACCAGCATAGTCCAACAAACCGCCGAGCTTACTCAACGTGGCTCCACAGTTAACTACAATTCGATCCCGGCCCATACAGGAATAAGCTATAACGAGCACGTTGACAAGCTAGCCAAGGAGGCATGCAGCAAGGGACAAAACTATACGGCACCTGGCAACCACAAAGATTACAAAGCAGTGGTGGTCAACAACACCTATCAGCAATGGTTCACTCTTTGGGAAGAAACAAAAAGGCACAAAGGACGGAAGTACGCGATGATTCAAACCCATCCACCACGACGACCTTGGTTCACGGACTGGAAAACTCAACGAAGGTACATTGCAACCATCAAATGAATGAGACTCAACAACGGGGCCTTCTGCGAACACCTTTACCATATACACGCAGCAGACTCACTGTATTGCCAATGTGATGGGCAAACACTTCAAGACTTGAATCGCATATTCTTCCAGTGCTCCATTTATCGACGGAAGCAGTATACATTCATCAATGCTCTGGTGCGGGCGCAGCACCCACTGCCAACAAGCATCGTAGTCCTACTTGCAACCAGCAACAGAAGAATCTATACTATCATTAGAGATTTTGTTAAAAATTCAGATATATATAAATATAAAGTAACGTTTAAACATATTATCATAGACGAAACAACATAATCACATAAATATAATAAGACATTGGCAATAAGTAACCACATACCCTTATAAATGTATAAATATTACTTACTTAAATATAACAATGCACTTACATGAATATAACAACACACATCAGAAATGTAACAACATTTGTTCATAAAAGTAACAAAGATTATTATTAATAATGTAACAATGTATACGAAGCTGGCTGAATGGTAATTAAAACCCAAGGCCAATAGATAAAAAAAAAGCGCTTTGTTTGCTGTAAGTGGTATGCTGATGTTTGCTCATCCTGCCACGCCATCGTTCTGACTCAGGCCTGTAGTAGGCTCGGTTCCGTTTTAACAATGGTAGTGTTACTTAATTTAATAGTTATGCATTTGAATTGTTTTTGCAATAATCACCTCTGGTATTATAATCGACTTTTACCCTATAAGGCCTTATCCGTTTTTATGTTACAAAAATTTATCTATAACGTCTATTCTAATCTAACTATAATACTATACTACTCTATCAACACTAATCTACCCACCACCATCATCCCGGGATAGTCTGCCAGCAGTGCCCTTCTGGATTTCCAGTAGGACAGGATCGACCGACACATTGAGACAAAACATCTGGCTCCCGGAAGTTTCTGTAGAATACTGTTTACTCTAATCCGTGAATAATATTTTATGCCCATATATTTGGCCGTGCGTCTTCCCTAGGCCGGTCCCCATGCCCGACTGCTGCTCAGTCCAGATATCTTTTTTGTGCATTTGAGATACTTTGTTCGCCAGATTATCGAGAATAATCCATGATCTCTCATCTAGAATTATGTCTCGCGTTGATCTACTCCGTATTATGTTGATACCCGGCGTCCTTACTTCTTCTGTTATCGGACAGGACCACATTACGTGTTCGGAGGTTCCTTCTGCCCCGCACTCACATAAGCTCATTTCTTTCAGCCCTCTTTGACACAGTAGGTTGTTATATGGGTCGCACCCAGTGACATAATGTATAAGGCCTGGTGTGGGGTGAAAGTATTCAAGTTGCAGCCGTTCTTGTATGTTCGGAAACACACTGTATAATCTTCTGCCTGCGGCACTATTATCCCACCGCTCCTGCCATTCAGCAAGAAGTGCAGCGCTGACTTCTGCCGCATTCTGTGCAACTGTTCCCACAATCTCCTGCACCCTGGCCTGATTTTCTTTTCGTAACCAGTATATGGCCCCTCTTCTTCTGATTTCGAGGTCCAACGGCCATACACCTATGACAATTGGTAGGGCATTTGTGGAGATAGTACTGTAGACTCCACTCAATCGCAGCAACAGACGTCTCTGCACTCTTAGGACCTTCTCCCTAGGTTTCACCAGTCGAAGTCTATGCGCCCAGACACTGGACGCGTACCTACCAGAGATGCTAGGATAGCATCGTGGTATCTTCTTATCGTAGTGTTAGAAAGTTGAAATCTCCTTTGGCCTATACTGATAAATTTGTTAAGCACAGCCTTAGCCCTTTCGCACGTCTTAGTAATATGTGATACAAAGTTCAGAGACTCATCCAGGGTCACACCAAGATATTTGGTTGTCCGTGTTCCTCTTTATGTTTATGCTATTCATTTTGATAGTAGGGTTACGTTCCAGTTTGCTCTTGAATGCCATCATCTGAGTTTTCTTTGCCGCGAGACTAAGCTTTGCCTCCGAACACCATGCTTGGAGTTTTTCAATCACCACTTTAGCTATATTCTCTATATCTTGTCTGGACCGACCCTCAATCAGCAACAGCAAGTCGGTTCCATAGGCAGCCAGCCCCAGTAAGCCATCCAGCCCCTTCTTCGAAAACTATGTCCCAAAAAACCGGTCCACTGACCGACCCCTGAGGGCATCCCTTAGTCAAATGTTTATCTACCTTCCGTCATGGGCATCTCAGTGTGGCATAATGAGTTTTACAATAGTCCCTCAGTGTATTATAAAGACTGCCTGGACACTTCATTTCTCTTAGGCGCCGGAGCAATATCGGCCACCAAAGATTATCAAAAGCGCCACAAATTATAAAAAAAAAATACCTATAACATATTTCTTACAACTGCATTTAACTAAGTATACTGCTCTGTTAAGTGCATCTTCGGTCGAGCGGCTTGCTCTAAAGCCCTATACCTATATTACTCCTATGATGTTGCAATTTAGCGATCAGTACTTTTTCTTGAACCTTTCCCAGCACATTGAGCAGGCAGATCGGCCGGTAAGATTTTGGATTGGCCAGATCCCTGTCTCCCCTTTGGTTAGTATTACCACTTCACTTTGTTTCCACACATTGGGAACTCTGCCTTGCAGCAGACATTTGTTTAGTAAGTTACATAAGGGAGCCACCAGAGCCTACAAAACTTCAGCCACAATTACGTCTGGACGTGGGGCTATATGTTTTTATGCTCTGATCACCTCATCTATTGTTATGTTTTCCCCTTCCGATGTGACTGTATACAACTGTAATTGATTACTTGCGCATTTTTCTATGGGTATCGCTTTCACTGTCTTCTACGTCGTCGGGTAATAGTTGATGCAATAGTACCTCGGCCGTTGTGGTCCAATTCGTTGTCATGGTCCCATCCTCATTCCTCACGGTAGCCAAAGTTGTGGGTGGTCTAATTTTATCTGCAACTATTTTGTATGGCATTCCCCAGGGGTCTGGACCTAAGATTTGCTCTAACATATGCCTCCCAAATTTGAGTTTTCGTCAGAAGCAGTTGTTCCTTAAAACCTTGTTTTCTCTCTCTTTATCTGTTGAGATAGATATACCTGTCAGCCGCCACAAGGCAGCGTTGGTATTCCCTTCTCGCCTTTCGTATGTTTGACCTCAGTCCTCAGCCGTTCGTTCCATAGTATATGCCTCACCATTTCAATGCCCTTCATTGCTGTTTGAATCGATTTGGTCAGCTCCCTAGCAATATAATCTACGTCATTCCCTCCATTAGTCCCACTGGTGTTAGGGAGCCCTCCTGTAGTCTAGACCATGCCGCTCTCTTTATATTGTACCGGTGTTTGATATTCTCACTGCTAACAGCCTCCGTTAGATCCCTGGAAAGGTCATATAGAATTATATTATGATCACTCGTGGTTTGGCTGCCTAGAACTCTACAGTTTTGTAGCATGTTCCCCACATGTTCGCTGGTGAGCGTTACATCTATATTGGATGTGGCCCCCCATCTGTCATTGAAAGTAGGAGGATTGTATGGTCTATTTCTTACTTGCCAGATGTAATTCGTAAATCAGCTCCATCAAATCCTCTCCTCTCTCGTTAGTTTGGTCACTGTACCAAAGTACTGACCGTGCGTTTGCATCAGCTGCTATGATTTTTTTCAGATTCCCCAGGCTATCGAATATATCTCTAATTTTATTTAGGTACAGAGCTATTGGATCTTTACACTGGAAGTACATAGACACCACTATCACGTTACACCATCCTGTGCTGATTTCTACATATGTCATGTGATCATCACAGAATTGTGCGATTTTCGTTGTTGTTATGGTCCATTTAAGACTATTATGCCCGTCATGGGCTGTTCCCCGCCTTCTATAATTTGCGCTGATACTGGCATGTACGGTATCAATCCTCTATTTTAATGTTTTCTTGTAGGCATAACACATCCCAGCTGTTTTCTTCTGCTAATTTTCTCAACTCATGGATGACCAGTTTGCTCCGTCTAGCATTTATCTGTGCGAATTTTATACTATCCATTTATGGATGTCTAGTATATACATTGCACTTCGGCCATTTAAGCTGGGGATCAAATCTAATCCTTCCATGAGTCATAACAAACTGTTTGTAGATCTCGTCATGATCAAACATTTCGTTTCGTCTATCGAATATCTTTTTAAACTAGGGTTAACAGCTGGGACGATTCTGCAGGCAGGTTGTGGCTTAAAATTGAATTTTGTCTACTACCTCCAGCTGTGTAAAGGTTATTGACATCCCCGCTGGGTGCAGCAAACGTGTTATGTCTTAGTGCCATTGTCAGCAGATTCTCCTGTTCCAGTTTATTCAGTCTCAGCGTATCTTCTATATTCGCATACATCGGCGTAGTATCAACTGAATTATTTTCTACCAAAATCCCCTCAACTGGTGTATCTATGTTGAGTTCATTTTGACACTGTAAGTATGTAAGGAGTGTCGTTTCGGCAGTGGAAGTTTGATATTTTTATACGCTTCGCGACGTTGTTCCAGTACGGTTCTAAGGAGTATTTTCCTTTCATTTTCCTATATTTAACCATTCGTCTTTGTTTCATTTTCAATGCTGGGAGTAGAATGTTTGCTCGACCATAATACCTCACCTTTTACCCAACCAAGCCCCGCACTATAACGAGGGGAGCGCAATGGGGCATCTCAGAAGACTCCTTCGCTTCGGCGAGGTTGGAGACCTCTGTTTGTATCCCCTTTTCGCCAGAGTTTTCCGTTTGTGTCCCCTTTTCGCATGTACCTGTAAGTTGTTTTTCTTGATT
>CM061921.1:13983794-14046539 GCA_031002005.1 Vandiemenella viatica
AATGCTCTGGTGCGGGCGCAGCACCCACTGCCAACAAGCATCGTAGTCCTACTTGCAACCAGCAACAGAAGAATCTATACTATCATTAGAGATTTTGTTAAAAATTGATATATATAATATAAAGTAACGTTTAAACATATTATCATAGACGAAACAACATAATCACATAAATATAATAAGACATTGGCAATAAGTAACCACATACCCTTATAAATGTATAAATATTACTTACTTAAATATAACAATGCACTTACATGAATATAACAACACACATCAGAAATGTAACAACATTTGTTCATAAAAGTAACAAAGATTATTATTAATGTAACAATGTATACGAAGCTGGCTGAATGGTAATTAAAACCCAAGGCCAATAGATAAAAAAAGAAGCGCTTTGTTTGCTGTAAGTGGTATGCTGATGTTTGCTCATCCTGCCACGCCATCGTTCTGACTCAGGCCTGTAGTAGGCTCGGTTCCGTTTTAACAATGGTAGTGTTACTTAATTTAATAGTTATGCATTTGAATTGTTTTTGCAATAATCACCTCTGGTATTATAATCGACTTTTACCCTATAAGGCCTTATCCGTTTTTATGTTACAAAATTTATCTATAACGTCTATTCTAATCTAACTTTATATACTACTCTATCACACTATCTACCCACCACCATCATCCCGGGATAGTCTGCCAGCAGTGCCCTTCTGGATTTCCAGTAGGACAGGATCGACCGACACATTGAGACAAAACATCTGGCTCCCGGAAGTTTCTGTAGAATACTGTTTACTCTAATCCGTGAATAATATTTTATGCCCATATTTTGGCCGTGCGACTTCCCTAGGCCGGTCCCCATGCCCGACTGCCGCTCGTCCAGATATCTTTTTTTGTGCATTGAGATACTTTGTTCGCCAGATTATCGAGAATAATCCATGATCTTCATCTAGAATTATGTCTCGCGTTGATCTACTCCGTATTATGTTGATATCCGGTCCTTACTTCTTCTGTATCGGACAGGACCACATACATGTTCGGGGTTCCTTCTGCCCCGCACTCACATAAGCTCGTTTCTTTCAGCCCTCTTTGACACAGTAGGCTGTTATATGGGCCGCCCCGTGAGATAATGTATAAGGCCTGGTGTGGGATGAAAGTATTCAAGTTGCAGCCGTTCTTGTATGTTCGGAAACACACTGTATAATCTTCTGCCTGTGGCACTATTGTCCCACCGCTCCTGCCATTCAGCGAGAAGTGCGCGCTGACTTCTGCCGCATTTTGTGCAACTGTTCCCACAATCTCTTGCACCCTGGCTGATTTCCTTTTCGTAACCAGTATATGGCCCCTCTTCTTCTGATTTCGAGGTCCAACGGCCATACACCTATGACAATTGGTAGGGCATTTGTGGAGGTAGTACTGTAGGCTCCACTCAATCGCAGCAACACACTTCTCTGCACTCTTAGGACCTCCTCCCTAGGTTTCACCAGTCGAAGTCTGTGCGCCCAGACACTGGACGCGTACCCTACCAGAGATGCTAGGATAGCATCGTGGTATCTTCTTATCGTAGTGTTAGAAAGGTGAAATCTCCTTTGGCCTATACTGATAAATTTGTTGAGCACAGCCTTAGCCCTTTCGCACGTCTCAGTAATATGTGATGCAAAGTTCAGAGACTCATCCAGGGTGACGCCAAGATATTTGGTTGTCCGTGTTCTTTTTATGTTATGTTATTCATTTTGATAGTAGGGTTACGTTCCAGTTTTCCCTTGAATACCATCATCTGAGTTTTCTTTGGCGCGAGACTAAGCTTTGCCTCTGAGCACCATGCTTGGAGTTTTTCAATCACCACTTTAGCTATATTCTCTATAGCTTGTCTGGACCGACCCTCAATCAGCAACAGCAAGTCGTCTGCATAGGCAACCAGTCCCAGTAAGCCATCCAGCCCCTTCTTCGAAAACTATGTCCCAAAAAACCGGTCCACTGACCGACCCCTGAGGGCATCCCTTAGTTAAATGTTTATCTACCTTCCCTCGTGGGCATCTCAGTGTGGCATAATGAGTTTTTACAATAGTCCCTCAGTGTATTATAAAGACTGCCTGGACACTTCATTTCTCTTAGGCGCCGGAGCAATATCGGCCACCAAAGATTATCAAAAGCGCCACAAATATATAAAAAAAATACCTATAACATATTTCTTACAACTGCTTTTAACTAAGTATACTGCTCTGTTAAGTGCATCTTCGGTCGAGCGGCTTGCTCTAAAGCCCTATACCTATATTACTCCTATGATGTTGCAATTTAGCGATCAGTACTTTTTCTTGAACCTTTCCAGCACATTGAGCAGGCAGATCGGCCGGTAAGATTTTGGATTGGCCAGATCCCTGTCTCCCCTTTGGTTAGTATTACCACTTCACTTTGTTTCCACACATTGGGAACTCTGCCTTGCAGCAGACATTTGTTTAGTAAGTTACATAAGGGAGCCACCAGAGCCTACAAAACTTCAGCCACAATTCCGTCTGGACGTGGGGCTATATGTTTTATGGCTCTGATCACCTCATCTATTGTTATGTTTTCCCCTTCCGATGTGACTGTATACAAACTGTAATTGATTACTGCGCATTTTTCTATGGGTATCGCTTTCACTGTCTTCTACGTCGTCGGGTAATAGTTGATGCAATAGTACCTCGGCCGTTGTGGTCCAATTCGTTGTCATGGTCCCATCCTCATTCCTCACGGTAGCCAAGTTGTGGGTGGTCTAATTTTATCTGCAACTATTTTGTATGGTATTCCCCAGGGGTCTGACCTAAGATTTGCTCTAACATATGCCTCCCAAATTTGAGTTTTCGTCAGAAGCAGTTGTTCCTTAAAAGCTTGTTTTCTCTTTCTTTATCTGTTGAGATAGATATACCTGTCAGCCGCCACAAGGCAGCGTTGGTATTCCCTTCTCGCCTTTCGTATGTTTGACCTCAGTCTCAGCGTTCGTTCCATAGTATATCCCTCACCAATTTCAATACCCTTCATTGCTGTTGAATCGATTTGGTCAGCTCCCTAGCAATATAATCTACGTCATTCCCCTCCATTAGTCCCACTGGTGTTAGGGAGCCCTCCTGTAGTCTAGACCATGCCGCTCTCTTTATATTGTACCGGTGTTTGATATTCTCACTGCTAACAGCCTCCGTTAGATCCCTGGAAAGGTCATATAGAATTATATTATGATCACTCGTGGTTTGGCTGCCTAGAACTGTCCAGTTTTGTAGCATGTTCTCCACATGTTCGCTGGTGAGCGTTACATCTATATTGGATGTGGCCCCCCCATCTGTCATTGAAAGTAGGAGGATTGTATGGTCTATTTCTTACTTGCCAGATGTAATTCGTAAATCAGCTCCATCAAATCCTCTCCTCTCTCGTTAGTTTGGTCACTGTACCAAAGTACTGACCGTGCGTTTGCATCAGCTGCTATGATTTTTTTCAGATTCCCCAGGCTATCGAATATATCTCTAATTTTATTTAGGTACAGAGCTATGGATCTTTACACTGGAAGTACATAGACACCACTATCACGTTACACCATCCTGTGCTGATTTCTACATATGTCATGTGATCATCACAGAATTGTGCGATTTTCGTTGTTGTTATGCTCCTATTTAAGACTATTATGCCCGTCATGGGCTGTTCCCCGCCTTCTATAATTTGCGCTGATACTGGCATGTACGGTATTAATCCTCTATTTTAATGTTTTCTTGTAGGCATAACACATCCCAGCTGTTTTCTTCTGCTAATTTTCTCAACTCATGGATGACCAGTTTGCTCCGTCTAGCATTTATCTGTGCGAATTTTATACTATCCATTTATGGATGTCTAGTATATACATTGCACTTCGGCCATTTAAGCTGGGGATCAAATCTAATACTTCCATGAGTCATAACAAACTGTTTGTAGATCTCGTCAGGATCAAACATTTCGTTTCGTCTATCGAATATCTTTTAACTAGGGTTAACAGCTGGGACGATTCTGCAGGCAGGTTGTTGGCTTAAAATTGAATTTTGTCTACTACCTCCAGCTGTGGAAAGGTTATTGACATCCTCGCTGGGTGCAGCAAACGTGTTATGTGTCTTAGTGCCATTGTCAGCAGATACTCCTGTTCCAGTTTATTCAGTCTCAGCGTGTCTTCTATATTCGCATACATCGGCGTAGTATCAACTGAATTATTTTCTACCAAAATCCCCTCAACTGGTGTATCTATGTTGAGTTCATTTTTGACACTGTAAGTATGTAAGGAGTGTCGTTTCGGCAGTGGAAGTTTGATATTTTTATACGCTTCGCTACGTTGTTCCAGTACCGGTTCTAAGGAGTATTTTCCCTTTAATTTTCCTATATTTAAACCATTCGTCTTTGTTTCATTTTCAATGCTGGGAGTAGAATGTTTGCTCGACCATAATACCTCACCTTTTACCCAACCAAGCCGGCACTATAACGAGGGGAGCGCAATGGGGGCATCTCAGAAGTCTCCTTCGCTTCGGCGAGGTTGGAGACCTCTGTTTGTATCCCGTTTTCGCCAGAGTTTTCCGTTTGTGTCCCCTTTTCGCATGTACCTGTAAGTTGTTTTTTCTTGATTTCCTTAGCCTATCAAAACTTCGCCGCCCGCAGTGCATCCCTGCGCCTTTGGGATGGGTTTTTCCTCTTTTTAAGTTTATCTGCTTTTACCAGTATATCGGAGTTATTTCTACTTCTGTTTGTTGGAATTGGATTTATTTCCATCCTTTTTTCTAACTTTGACTTACTGTCTATAATCTATACGACTTATGACTCTTTGTAATAACAAGTCTTGCCCCTCTTAGCGCAAGGTATACACACTGCTGGCACAGTTTTTTCACCGCATGTCTCCTTTCTATGTACCAACTCCCCGCAATGATTGCAAGCAGCTTCAGATTTCTGGCAATGCTTGCTCATATGTCCTAGGTCAGCACATTTTACGCAACGAGGCACTACCGTATAATCCTTGACTGTAATTGCCGAAAACTCAACAAAGATTTTCTTTTGTTTTAAGAGAGCATTTCTGATTTTTGGGTTTACTTCTACAACATGGTTTACTGTCGCCTAGTTGTGTGGTCCGGTTTTAAATCTCGGTTTAAACCCATCTGCGAAATCCTCCTTGCTTATATGCTCCTCATAGTTTTGTTCATGAATTACCTCCACTAGCCGTTCAGATTCAATCGACACCGGGACATCATACAAGATCACTAAAGGTCTCCGTTTTTTCGGTAACTCGCAACTGACTTCCTCCGCCAAGTTTTATTTTCCAGAACTTTCTTAGCATCTTGTTCGCTATTTGTTTCAACTATTACAGTGTTATTTGCAGTCTTGATACGGCTTATTTTAATCTTTTCCTGTCGGGGTTTCAGTATTCTTGTTACTTTCTCAGCAACCTGCCTTGGGGTTTCACCCTTCTTGGAGGTTATGAAAATCACACAAGATTTAGAGGGTTGCCCTATTTGGCGCCCTTTCTGTTTGCTGACATTTGCCGCGGCCACCGTGGCGTATCTTGTTACAGGCTGAGTACTTGTTCTGTTTTCCAAATCTAGTCTAATTCGGCTGTTATCTTTTTCCAGTTCGCTTACCCTACCCTCCAGGTGCGATGCAGCAATTTCCCACAGAGCCAGCTTATCTTTAAGCTCCCTGGAGATATAGAACATTTTATCCAGACCAATTGTAAGGGTAGTCACATGCGAGAACGAAGGCTTTCACGGCGTATCGATGACATGAAGTCTTCGCGGGTTCTCCGCCGTATAATGTTGAGGAAGGACAACAACGAGCTTTCGGCGGCTAACTCTGCCGCCATCTTCAGGTCTGATGTTATGCAGGGAGCACCAGAGCTGCACTGGCAATGTCTGGCCTCTCCCCTCCGCGCGGAGGCCAGACATCGCCATCGCCAGTGCAGTACAGTGGATTTTACATCTATAATGTAATGAGTGTATGTATTCCAATATATTAAGATCTAAATATCCCGTACAATCTTTGTGATTCTACTTGTTAATTTCTGTTATGATTATAATTGTTACTAAATTAGCATTTTTTTCCAATTCCCCTGCCGCATTGTAAAAAAATTATTAATTAAATAAATTACAACAAGTAGTTCCTCAAGCCTTTTCTCGGTGTTAGCACCCGAGGACGAGTTGAAACGTGACAGATTACGTACACCTGTCCAAACGACCTGGTATGCCGCAACGAATCTGGTGTTTTTCTGCGCATCGGTCGAGGGAGAGGCGTTCGGCAGATGGCTCCGTGAATCATAAGGTTCTAACAAACTGTCAAAATCCGCGTAAACGACGACGGGCATACGCTGCTGGTGCGCAAAATCTTTAAATTTTAAGGTTTTATACTCATCTCCATGTCAATCTACTCTAACTTGAACTGCCCTTGCGCAATCGATCTCGTGATGGTACAAGGATCTTCACATCCGAGATGCTGCAGACTTCTATCACATGTGTGTGTAGAACTTTTATGGTATCGTAATGAAGATTTAACCAGCCGTAACAAGTTTCGAATCCATCAGTATTCAACAATAAGTTGATGTGGTTAACCACCTTACAAAAAAAAAAATGAGTTTTGGGACACATCACATCAAAAAAGTAAAGAAATGGACCGTTTGATTACTGAAATGATAGCCCTGCAGGACTTACCATTTAATTTTGTAGATGGAATAGGAATCGGTCAAATAGTTAATGCTTCTTTGACTTGATATAAAATAAGAGGACGACAGTTTTTCACAAATTTTTATGAGATGATTTGTACAATCGAGCAGCAAATAAATTATACAACTAACAAGATATTTTTAAAAAAATGCTTTAGTAGTGATATCTGGTACGAGATGAGTTATGGCGTTTCTTTACTTACTCTGAACGCTCACTGGGCCACCACTAATTTCCGAAAAATGAGGATCACTTTAAAAGAAGTTATGGAAGGACGACATACAGGAGAAGCTAGTTTATCCAAATCCAGTCTTTTTTCCACGAATGGGGCATAAGAACTGATGCTATTCATTTCGTAGTACGTGATCGACGTTCTATTGTAATTAAAGCAATGCTATTATCAGAAATTCACTATTTTTATAGCAGCATTTACCTATTCCAGCACTGCATTTAAACTGTTACACAGATAGGGGAATAGTTAGAGCAGCTGATATTGAAAATATAGAGAATTTGAACTCATTTTAATAGTAAAAAAAAAAATGGAAAAATACAAAACGTTTGAATCACACTGTACTCATTTCGTACTGCGTTAAGACTGTTATATACGTTAGTACTGTGCCCAAAACCTGTAATCCACGAAAATATTAGTTCTTCATTTATATAACAATAATATCAGTAACTAAAACTGGCAATGCAGAAAATATAATTACCATGTAGATACAAGAGCGCCAATTGTTTATATCTCCTCAAGTCATCGTACGAAAACAAATCTTTAAAGCTTTGTGAATACATCTCTCTGTGGAAGCTCAGTTATAACTAGCTAATTTGCTGTTTAGCACGCTTCCTTTGTACTGCAGACTGATGAAAGAGCGGCTAGCACTGGGGTTTATCAAAGGTGTGGGGCCTGACAGGATCCGATGAATGTTGAAGGTCACCTTCAACTATGGTTATGGGAAAGGAGCGGAGCAGGAAGCCATTAATATGTCTCGGGTTGTCGGCATTTGGGCAGGTCGTGTATCCCCCGGGGCGACATTTTAATTATAATCCGGGGCATGAAGTCAGATGGGTGACCCGCCAGGGTCGGCGGCATCTTTCTAGTCAGAAGCCTCGAGTTATACCTACTCACTTCCGTTGGTAACTTATGCCACTCCCCGACACACTTACCCACTGAAGAACATTTTACCACTCCCTCAAGCACGAAATCGAGTGACAGTTTGTGCCCATGATCATTTTTTCACTTGCATGCACTACTCCTTGACCAATATCCTTTCAAGCCCCCTCACCAACATACGCACTGTACCGGCATGCACTACTCCTTGACCAATATCCGTTCAAGCCCCCTCACCAACATACGCACTGTACCGTCCCGGCACTCTCTCCTCCCTCCTCCTGTCTTCCAATCACTCCCAGTCTATCTCCTTCATCAAATCAGTTACTGAATGGGTCCTGTGGTAATTTCTACAAACAAATCTAGTTGCTTTCCTTTGCACGCCCTCCAACTTTTATATGAAATCTTTTTCTATCACCTGCCCAATGTGTTCTACCAACTGAGTTTATTATCAAACGTTATGCCAAGAGTTTTACACTTCAAGCCTTCAACGAACAATTCTTTCCCCGCCCTATGATCATAAAAAACCTTTAGTTCTTATCTGTGTACCTAATAAGCTGTCTCTTCTTGGCATTCATCTCCATTCAATCTCGACCTACCAAGTTAGATATTATATCAAGATCACCTTGCCAGCAACTGTTCGCCGCCTTCTCTCATTTTAATTCTGTTATATAATATATAATATTATTTCCAAACAACCTAAATACTGACTGCAAACCATAAAGACAATCACGCATTAGAATGATGAATATTAGTGGTCCCAATACACTACCCTGTGGCACCCCTATATTCACTTCCACATCTTTTGTTATTACATTTCCCATTCTAATGCCTTGTTTTCTGCCTTTTAATGATTCCTCTACCCGGCAAGTCACTTTCTCATCCACTTCAGTAGTTTTACTTTAGATGTGAGCGGAAATCAGTTACTGTTTACTAAAGGGGTAAAATAAGAAATTATAATATGGATAGGAATTAATTTTATGCCGAAATTTTATGAACTATATCTTTCAGTAAATATGAATAGTTAGCTGGATATAGTATTGAGGAACAACACTGGAATTAGTTACAAAAGTTTATAAATCAGCTTTGTTACTCATTGCAAGTAGAGTGTAAATCAGAAACAATTTTGTAGATGGAACATCACTGTTTAGAAATTGTTTAATACTGCTTTCCCTGTACGACAATGACCACTCCGTCTCTAGGTACAATATTAATGACTGAAGATTCAATACTTCGTAATATTTCTGGCCTTTCAGACAGAGGCGTCATAATTTATACACAAAATGTTCTAGTTAAGTATAAAATTATTGTTCCTTCCAGAAATAATTGCATTATTTGCTCTCTGTAGTCTACTAGGATTTCACATCTATCATATTGACTGGACACAGTGCAGTTAAAATTTTATAGCTTACGTCATTGAAAATAAATTATAAAAAGAATCCTGCAACAAATCGCTTCTATCTGCTTCTGTTAAAGTTTTTAAACGTAAGAAACAATGTTTATTACGAACAGACATATATTTCATAGCTATTAATGAGGCATAATTATGTATTGTGTTCTCAAAGAACTCGGCACTACATGTAAGTGGTAACACGGCTGTGGGGGAAATTAAACCTTGATTATTATTTCCCAATTTTCTGCAATGTATCCAGCTGACAGGGCCGTAGTATGGAAGCTCACGGTGTTACATTCATTGAGAATTTTATTTTGCAATCAGGGGTATTTAAAATCCTAGGGTACCATTATTCTGACGAGAGCGACATGAAGATACCTACAGTATCTTCTTATTACTTTTTCCATATGGAAAAACATCTAAGAATAGATTAATTAAGACAGCAATTTTATGTAATTTAGTAACTGTAGTCACTGTTAAAGTAAATTTAATGGAGTGGATGGCAAAGTGACTTTCTGGGTAAAGGAATTCTTAAAAGGTAGAAAGCAGAGTATTAGATTATGAAATGCATTACCATGTTCATCATAAATGTTGCAATCATTCCTCTCGAGCAGCATTGAAAAACTCCCAAAAATGATTGTTATTAAAAGTATGAAATTAGCCGGAAAAACCAGTTTGTCATGGTTATAGGTAAAATTAATATTTTCTGTCAGTTGTAACTATAGTAAACGAAATGCCATACCATTATTCAAACTATAGAAATTCGTTATGTGTTACCTCAGTAACTATGATGGTTTATTATTTTTCAGCAAACACGATGATGCAGAATAATTGCACGTACTCCCTTTTAGTTTTTAAAACACCTAAGAGTCATCACATGCCTTCACATAAATTAAAAATTTGAAAAAGTGACGCGACTGGACAGAAGGTGTATATTAAACTGTTCCCAAAGAAAGTAAAAATTTTCTATATAAATTTTTTGAAAATTGCATAATAAGGAAGCTCATCTCATCAATTCGTTATTAATCCAATTTTGCTGTTTGCTAATTCTTAAGTTTTGTATGTCTTATGGTTGTCAGAACCCACAGTTCATGTAGATCCGAATATGAAATTAACTAACTGACACAAAATGCGAGTAAATGCAAATAAGGAAGTATTAACTAAAAACTTTCAATAATATTTATGTTAGTAGAAACTATCGATCAGAAGTTCAATGTCGTACAGGAACAAAAAAGTTTGAGTTACCCTGACTGCAAAAATTCTGATTAAAAGGCAGTGCTGACTAAAAACAAAAATAATGGGAAAGTAACGTTAAATCTATGTAATCCATTACCAACTACAGGTTACAAAGGCGGAAGGTTATTGCTTAGTGAATGAGAACTAGTAAAAAATACATTTGCTTTTATTTAAACATCTATACTCTAAATCAGTAATTTTTTAACATAGTTCTTAGGCCGAATATTGCTGATGAATATCTTTTTCTTTCCTTTAAACCTCGCAAATTCATTACCGATGGTTGAAATTTAAAGACCCGAACAGGATACATATGTGGCAATGAGGAAGAGTGAGGGTAGGGAGGCCTTTAAACAAAACTTGATTGTTGACCTGAGAAAGACTGCACCGGTCACTAAAGAACACTAAAAATCATCATATGCTTGCGTGGAAAATAGTAATTCTTCAATCAATGGCAATAGAAGTAATGGTCGTACTCTCAGCATGGGAACGGATGACCCCTAGAACATCAGAATGGAAACAGAGAATCCTTACAATGATGTATTACCTCATTAACCGCCGAAGGAAGGAGAAAAAAAATATACAACATGATAATGAAACAATAAAACTGGTAAACTACACTAGAAATACCATCAATTGAGAAAAAAAACTCATGAAAAACGTTAACCAACATCCTGTAACAATGCCATCATCTGAGAAAAGAGAAACTAAGGCTACAAAAGAACCCAAGCATGAAAACACGCCCAACACAAAAAGACCGAGACTTGATAAGTGGGGAATAAACTCAATAGTAGAAGAATTGGCTGAAAAAAAAAAAACAGAAAAGTAACCACCTTACAAATGGAGGCAAATCCTGCTGAAACACCCCTAAGCGCAAACTCCAATAAGGAAGGCAATAACTATGAAAATAAGACCAGCGAGATACTTGAAATGGAAGACGTCTGCGGGAACACTAAAATACTTTGGTCGGACGACTTAGGTCGAACTGAAAAAGAGGTTTATTTAAAAGAATAAGAGGTATGAACAAGAATTTAAATGTTATTAAATAAGCGCCACAAAAAAAGTTAACTGTTTGTTCAACCTTGCGTGACAACATGTGATCTAAATGGGAGCCGGTAGTGGAACAACGCCCGCTCATACATATTGCGTGTCTACCTTAATTTTAAATATATAAAGGATCAAACTAAAATACAATCCCTCAAAGAATACCTATGGGCGGCATCTGTAGATACAGCGCTCCTACAGGAAGCACACAGTGGGAAAGCACACTAATTGTCACGGGTTACAACGAACTGAAGAATCCTGGTTTCAGCTATGGTCTAGGAACTGCAATTTTAACGAAAGAGGGAATTAAAATCAAAGATGTGAAAATTTTATAATATGGAAGCGGGATAGCTTGCACAATAGCAGGAACAAGTGTAATAAACATATATGCTCCCTCCGGAAATCAGAATAGAGAAACTAGAAAACAGTTTTATAAAACAGAGGTAACCCAACTCCTGAAAAACACCTGTGATAGTCTCATACTTGCAGCAGATTTTAATAGCGTTTAATTCCAAACGTCCAGTATCCTAATTTTAATAATTGTCAAGATCTCGAGTACCTAATAAATAGGGTAAGTTTGTCAGACAGTTGGGAAATGAAAAATGGGCAAATTCCAGGGTTTTCATTTGTAACTGAGAGCGCAGCAAGTAGATTAGATAGAATTTATATTTCACTTGACATATCGAGCGAAGTAACATCAGTCGAGATTTGGCCAGTAGAATTTTCGGACAACAGTGCATACCACTGCAAAATAAAATTACAGCTCCAAGAAATTTTTAGAAACAGAGACCAATGGAAATTAAATACCTCCACCTTAAACGACAAAGAGTTGGAACAAATGATTAGTAATACTTGAATTCAATGCATAAACAAAAAAACAAGTACAATACAACTGTGCAATGGTGGCTACAATGTGCCAAACCATACATCAGAAATACATTGATAAACTTCGCCAGATGTTTGAAGAAATGGTGAAACAAAACAAAAGAATTCCTTTTCATGGTCCCATGAGAATTATGCACCAAAGACATAGATACCATCAAAAATACCAGAAAAATAAAACTAATCAAAAAGGAATAGGGAGAGATATAAAAAATTACCTCCCCGAATTATACACTGAAGAGCCAACTGACACTGATGAACTCAGCAGTCTGTTGCGACACATAAACCCAGTAATAACAGAACAAGAAAATGCAATGCTGAATGAAGAAATCTCAGAGGAAGAAGTAAAAAACGCAATTAAACGGAGTCCGATAATGAAATCACCAGGTCTTGACGGCCTCCCAATAGAATTTTACATATCATATTGGGATATGCTAAAACACGAATTTATAAAAAATGTATAATGAGATTCTAGCTATGCACTCAGCTCCAACCAAAATGTTAGAAGGGTTTGTTATACTAATCCCGAAAAAAAACAGATAAGAAAAATGTTGAAAAATTCAGACCTTCAACTCTGCTCAATTTATTTTAAAATATTCGGACGAATTATTGCGACTATACTTGGGACTGCATCCAGAAAGGTGATTGGAGAATACCAGACCTGCATTGGTGGAGGCATAACTATAATTCAAACGCTAACAAATATTCGCGATGTAACTGCAGTTTCGAAGGCAGCAAACGTGAAAATGGTTATTTTCTCACTAGATTTTCACAAAACATTCGATCGTATTAATCACACTCATTTAAAACTTAACATGGAAAGAACAGGTATCAGTCAGCAAATATGCCATTTGATTTACATGCTATTACATCAAGCAACACTGCGAATATCTACAAACAGATCTTAACCAATTCAATAAACATATTTAGCAGCAGTAAATAATAAACATCTTGGATTGAAGTACCAAAGAACAAAAACAGTGGTGTGTGCGTATACAGATGATGTCAGTATCATCATTACTAACTTGGAAGACCTAGAAAACACTCGACAATTAGTAAACTCCAAAGCTTCAAACGCAAAATTAAATCTAGAGAAATCTGTAATACTGAACGTAGGCGCCGGTATAGGACTAACGAACACAACATGGATAAAGCCATGTGACAAAATAAAGATTCTAGGTGTAGAATTTAATAACGTTCTGCTAAAAACATCTGCAGTCAATGGACGAATTCTGTCAGCAGTTGTTCGGAGCAAATTGCACACGATTTCTCTCACAGAGAACTAAACCCAATGCAGAAAGTACGGTTGATAAATACCACAGGGCTTTCAAAAATATGGTACATGGCTCACATATTTCAGATACCTGTGGAAATAGCTAGAAAAACTCGAAACGGTAATCAGCTGGTACAGAGGGGACATATACTGAAGATTCAACATAAGTTTTGCAGATGGCGTATAAAAAAGGAGTACTAAAATTGGTTGATATACGTAAGATACTGCAGTCTTTATGAGAAATATGTACACTCAATGTAGAACAACAGAAACAAGCCTTGCAAGACATATAATAAATGTACCAGAATCGCACGCCAGTTGACGTCAGCCATTTCCGCCCTTTCTACATTTAAAACAGCTATATAAAAATAAACAACACAGAATCGGTGCATAAAAAAAAAAAAAACAACTATACGGCTTGATGAAAAGAGAGATCAAAATTAAACTAGAACTCACTTATAAAAGAGATAGCTGGAAACAAATATGGAAGAATATCCACAGTCAATATATCAGCAGTAATGCCCGTTTCATGTGGACATAGTTGTTCATAGAAAGATTATCAACGAGAAATTTTTCGCGCTGCACCTCTGTCCTACTGAAATGTGCTTACGATGTAACTTGCAAGAAACAATACAACATCGACTCTTAGGATGCGAAGCTCCTGATATATGGGGATGGACAGAAAGCCTACAGGCAATAATAAATAGAACCACCCCACATAATTTCACACCTGAGGACATATTAATCCCAGATACGACAGTATATCCTACTACTAAGAGCATTGCCCACTTCTGGTTGATGGCCAGCAACACTCATTATGTTGTGCATAAAAAAGATGTCCATCGTACTCTACTGGTGCTGTTGAACAAATGAACACAACAATTAAATCGAAAAAATATAGGGAAAGCTTTGCATGCTTTCTGCTTGTCATAACGCCCTCCTAAGTACTAATTGTAATTTCCAAGACAATGAATTGACAGAAGAGTAAGATCAACAATTTCACAGCCTGAAGATCAGAAAAATTATTATTGTCATTATTATTAGTATCATTATCTTCACCTATATCACTATTCCAAGTAGACGAATAGAAGAAATATTTATTTTAATCCAATTTTAGTAGATTTTGTGCCCATAACACTATGATCAAAATGAAGAAGATTTTATTTTATTTTACAACAAAAAATAATAAACTTAATTTCTTAACCTAAATTTATTCATGTACGTAGATTTTTTAGAAAAAAGAATAAAAAAAGTGGTTAATGCCCTCACTTCCAAAAGTTTCTGTCCACAGCGGGGGCTTCAAATCCCGTGGGAAGCAGGAATCTTTAAGAGATGTATTGATCATTTGAGATGCGCCGACAGGTTCCGTAGTTTGGACTCCATGTCAAAGTTTAAACCTCTGACACAATGGGCATACCTCCTCCGGGAGGATTCAACCAATCTTCTGGTTGTGGAGTAAGTTATTTTTGTACTTTAAAGCAGAGAGAAAAATCTAAATTTGGGTATCAAAAACCCGCTCTTCTACTCCTTTTCTCCTCCCGATTAATTTTTGCCAATGTTCTTCATACAAACACACTGTTTTTATCCAATTTTGATGGAACTTTGCAAACGTATACTTTAACACAAATAGAAAAAACATTGTCTACGTCTGGTTTACAAAAACCTAACCTCTTTAACTTAGTCACAACCCAGAGGTTGGTTTGATCTAGGGATTTAACGGATATCCGCATCCGCAAGTGCGGAACTTTCGCGTGAAATCCTACATCCGCTTTCGCATCCGCAATTTTTAATGCGGATTTATAGCGGATGTTTTGTTTATATTGCAATAAATATTATTTTTTTCTCTTTATTAAAGATTCTGCCCATCGTCGCTTATCTAACAAAAAAGTGATTGTTTCTGACGATCTTGCAATAAAAGTAGCAATGAACTAAACTGTGTTATTACCTAAACGACGAATTTGCAAGTTTTAACTTGCATGTAACGTAAAGGTCAGGCTACAATAGACCGCACAGAGCCCACACTGTTTCGACTAGGGATGTAACGGATATCCGCATCCGCAAGTGCGAAACTTTCGCATGAATTCCTACATCCGCAAGTGCGAAACTTTCGCATGAATTCCTACATCCGCTTTCGCATCCACATCCGCAATTTTAATGCCGATGTATTGCGGATGTTTTGTTTACATTGCAATATATATTATTCTTTTCTCTTTATTCGAGAGTCTGCCCATCGTAGCTTAGCTAACAAAAAAGTGATTGTTTTCTGACGATCTTGCAATAAAAGTAACAATGAACTAAACGGTGTTATTACCTAAGCCACGAATTTACTAGTTTAAACTTGCAAAGGTCGGGCTACAATAGACAGCACCGAACCCACACTGTCACCGACCGACACTTTTCTTACTGTTGTCGCTCACACGATTGAAGTGAGTACAAACGACACCGCACCGTGTGTCGGCAGTCATTAGTTGGATCTAATTTTTGACGGTTTGGGGCTGGTCGATATGGAAAATCGTATACAGAGAGTTCAGAAATTTCTGGTCCTTTACGACTATATGTTGTTTTAGCGTTACTGATTGCTTTAGAAAAGCGTCCATTTTTTCTGCCTTACTTTAGGTTCATCAGATGTTCGTAAAATGTAGATATAGCCTTTGCGTGTTCACATTAACAAATGAAATTGCCAGACGTGAAGGTCGATCTTAAGGCCTGCAAAAATTGCATCCGAGACCCGGATTTTGAACCGGGGACCTTCCATACCCGAATCACACGCCGCAAGCATCTGAATTTAGAAGTACTGAAAAATATGTATTTAATCATATAAAAGAACATTTGTGTTTTGGGATAACAAAAATAAATGCTACAGAAAAAAAGTATGTTGATTTTATTATGGTTGCATATTTATTTGTCATTACATCCAGATTTGACTCTTGACTCAGATGGATACGGCGTACGATTGGGGTACTGAAAGTCCTTTGTTCAAATCCTTGTCTCAGCTGCAAGTTTCATGGGTCTTAAAATTGACAGTCACCTCTGGCAAAGCTTTGATTTTGTTAATGCTAAGATGCTGGGACGCTCCGTCGTTAGAATTTCACGTTAATCTGTAGGTCTCCTTTTAAATAGAGGTGCCAACGATAGAGGTACCCTGCGCCACTGATAAGAAACTCTGTGATTGAAATTTTTAGATCACACGAAATTATTATTAATTTACAGAATATTAAAATGCATAATAATCTTATTATTTTTTGTTGAAAAAATATTGAGTGAATCGAAAGGAACCTGTAACTGCTTTCACGGACCATCAAGAGTTCTTTTATTGAAAATCGGAACTCGTAGGTCTTACAACTTGTACTGTGAAATGTGAATGCGCCACTGGAGCGGTGGGAAGGTGGGTCGCGAGCACGGAACTGTGCGTGGTGAGTAGGCGGTAACGGCCTGGCCTCGCATTCGGGAGGCCGGCGGTTCGAATCCCCGTCCGGACATCCTGATTTGGGGTTTCCATGGCTTCCCCAAATCACTCCAGGTGAATGCTTCCAGTAAAAGACCATGGCCGAATTCCTTCTCGTTCCAAACCCCGATCTTTTCACGCCTCTAATGACCTCGACGTCGACGAGGCGTATAGTTCTAACACAAAAAAAGCGAGCGTGGAGATGAGCGGTGGCGTGGCCTTGTGCTTGACGCTTGAATTAGTGTAGCCAGTAAAGAACTCCGCAAAGTTCATATGATAAAGACTGGTTTTTAGACGCGTACGTAACTATTTAAATAATTTAATTCACTTGTGAAATCATCCCACATTTTTTTGTTGTTGAAAGATCTGGCAAAAATAAATCAATATGGCAGTATTATATGGAAATAGAATTTAATTATGAAAAAAGATTGATTTTTAATTTATTTTTGATAAAATATTAAAATCTAAATAATTACAAATTTATTTTTCCACATCCGCATCCGCTTCCGCTAAACATCCGCTTCCGCTGATGTCAAGCTCTGAACATCCGCATCCACAAACGCATCCGCAAAGATGACATCCGCAACAACCCTAGTTTCGACCGACACTTTTCTTAAGGTATTGTTGTCGCTCACTCGACTGAAGTGAGTTCAAACAACACCGCACCGTGTGTCGGCCGTCATAAGAATGGTTTAATTCTTGACGGTGCAGGTCGGTGTAGGGCTGATCAATATGGAGAAGCGTATACAAAGAGTTCAGAAATTTCTGGTCCTTTACTACTAAATGTAGTCTTAGCGTTACTAATTGCTTTAGAAAAGTGTCCTTCTTTTAGACTTACTTTAGGTTCATCAGATGTTCGTTATGGGTCTTTGAAAACTCTGAATCGGAACCAGGATTCGAACATGGAATATTTCGATCTTCAATCAGACACCTAAACCAACCAGACACGAGATCGTTATCTAAATGGAGAAAGGAACATTTATAAGTTAGTATACGCAGATGAGCTAGCTCTTCTTGCCGAACAAATAGAATATATCTAGTTCAAAATCAGATTTTTTAAGCAACTAATACAGCAGATAAGTCTGTAAACAAAGAAAATACGTTGCATATCACAGTAGGATGTGAACTTATAGACTTTCTAATTCTGGACAGTATGACAATCAAGATCACAGCGACCTATAAATATCTAGGAAATGTATTTACTGTGAACGAGGAAGACAAAAGGAAAGTTTCGTATAAAATTTGCAGAGGACGCAGTGTTATTTCCATAATAAAGTGGCTTCTCTGGAGCCAGAATATTAAATCGCGGGATTTTAGATGTTTCAATGAAATTTGTGTCGGGAGAGAAAATGATTGTACAAGATACAATACCACAGAAAGGACAGAATTGAGTAGCTAACTCCATGCTTAAAGAACGGAAGTAGCAGATTAAATAAACCAATATTTCAAAAAATTTCAAGAATAAGAAAAAATAAAGGAAGATCACGAATAAGCTGAATAGACAGAATTAAACCATCAAAATGGAAGAAGGTGGGCTCCTGACAAAGCACTGAACATTGCCTCCTGGGTTGCGACTTAATGTTCAATGGATCGGTAGCTCATCACAACAGAAATATTAATTCTCCTTACCTCAGCCAAACATTAGCCTAGTTGTACATTATCTATTCAAATAGCTCTATCTAGCTTTTACATTACATTTTCTGGTTAGTCATCCCACTATTAGCCTAAAGGAAAATTGCTGCTACAGTTCCTTATGGTAACGTGTACACACGTGTCTTGCCAGTCTTGAACGTGAAAGCTTGTTTGCTGATTTCGGATTAATCTAATACTGTGTTCGCTATTACAGAAGAGGCGTTCTTTGCAAAGCGACGTTCTTCAATCAGTTTTCCTGGATCTCTTTGACATCTTCGCCGCATTATCCTTTACACGGTACGCTTTGGTCATTGATCATAAACTGAATAATACTTTTTTGAATATATTCATTACATTATGTACTGAACATGTTTTACTGTGAATCACTGGGAGTAATTTTAATTCCCGATTGCCAGGTATTCTTGAGCTCAGCTCTTTGCGATTCTCTGGATTGACTTGTGTATCGTCTGTAGTAAGGAAATTGTTAGGAGATTCATTCACACCTGTAACAAGAGTTTGTTCCTCTCTGAAGCTGCCATAAGAGTAATACACTCCTGGAAATTGAAATAAGAACACATTGACGCCGGTGTGTAAGACCCACCATACTTGCTCCGGACACTACGAGAGGGCTGTACAAGCAATGATCAAACGCACGGCACAGCGGACACACCAGGAACAGCAGTGTTGGCCGTCGAAGGGCACTAGCTGCGCAGCGGTTGGGAACCGCCGCAGTCAGTGTCAGCCAGTTTGCCGTGGCATACGGAGCTCTATCTCAGTCTTTAACACTGGTAGCATGCCGCGACAGCATGTACGTGAACCGTATGTGCAGTTGACGGACTTTGAGCGAGGGCGTATAGTGGACATGCGGGAGGCCGGGTAGACGTACCGCCGAATTGCTCAACATGTGGGGCGCGAGGTCTCCACAGTACATCGATGTTGTCGTCAGTGGTCGGCGGAAGGTGTACGTGACCGTCGACCTGGGTCCGGACAGCAGCGACGCACGGACGCACGCCAAGACCGTCGCATCCTACGCAGTGCTGTAGGGGACCGCACCGCCACATCCCGGCAAATTAGGGACACTGTTGCTCCTGGGGTATCAGAGAGGACCATTCACAACCGTCTCCATGAAACTGGGCTACGGTCCCGCGCACCGTTAGCTCGTCTTCCGCTCACGCCCCAACATCGCGCAGCCCGCCACCAGTGGTGTCGTGACAGGCGTGTATGGAGGGACGAATGGAGACGTGTCGTCTTCAGTGATGATAGTCGCTTCTGCCTTGGTGCCAATGATGGTCGTATGCGTGTTTGGTGCCGTGCAGGTGAGTGCCACAATCAGGACTGCATACTACCGAGACACACAGAGCCAACACCCGGCATCATGGTGTGGGGAGCGATCTCCTACACTGGCCGTACACATCTGGTGATCGTCGAGGGGACACTGAACAGTGCACGGTACATTCAAACCGTCATCGAACCCATCGTTCTACCATTCCTAGACCGGCAAGGGAACATGCTGTTCCAACAGGACAATGCACGTCCAGATGTATCCCGTGCCACCCAACGTGCTCTATAAGGTGTAAGTCAACTACCCTGGCCAGCGAGATCTCCGGATCTGTCCCCCATTGAGCATGTTTGGGACTGGGTGAAACGTCGTCTCACGCGGTCTGCACGTCCAGCACGAATGCTGGTCCAGCTGAGGCGCCAGGTGGAAATGGTTTGGCATGCCGTTCCACAGGACTACATCCAGCACCTCTACGATCGTCTCCATGGGAGAATTGCAGCCTGCATTGCTGCGAAAGGAGGATATACACGGTACTAGTGCCGACATTGTGCATGCTCTGTTGCCTGTGTCTATGTGCCTATGGTTCTGTCTGTGTGATCATGTGTTGTATATGACCCCAGGAATGTGTATATAAAGTTTCCCATTCCTGGAACAATGAATTCAAGGTGTTCTTATTTCAATTTCCAGGACTGTACTAACTTAAGATCTATCTGATTGTTTTCAAGTACATTAGGTACTACTCGTGTTGTTTTGTGGTCGTACCTCCTCAAGCACTTATTGTTGGCGTTTTTGTATTTTACTTATGGCTTTACGCCTAGTCGACGTCGAGGTCATTAGAGGCACGATGGGATTGGAGAAAAGCAACGGGAAGGAATTCGACCCCATGACCTTTTGAAGGAATCATCCCGGCATTCTTCTGGAGTGATTTGGGGAAACCACGGAAAACCCAGATCTGGATGCCCGGACGTGGATAGGACTCCGCGTCCTTCCGAATGAGAGGCCAGAGCGTT
Organism: Vandiemenella viatica; assembly: GCA_031002005.1. NCBI lineage: Eukaryota > Metazoa > Arthropoda > Insecta > Orthoptera > Morabidae > Vandiemenella > Vandiemenella viatica. The sequence goes on from CM061921.1 coordinate 14,004,768, forward strand.
ACCACTTACCCACAGCGCTCGGTAATGTTCCATATCTAAAGACATTTCAATCATGAGAATAATCCAGTAATCAAGTCAAACAATAGTTTAGATAATGCTAAATAAGATCCTGCAATATATACTCTCCCACACGCATGTTTAAGGTTTCCAAACATATCTTTTAGTGACAGTACATCTGTTTTTCGACGTACCGCTATGTAAAGGTGTTGTTCCAAGTATATGTCCCTCAGTTCAATCCTGAATCGCGTTACGGGCTCATAATCATCTTCACCTATGTTGAGTTCATTGGCGCGTGGGCCCGGAATTGGGCATCCTTGTTTTAGATGATTCATTTAGTCATTTCTTAGGTTTCAAGCTTTTTAGGCAGAGATGACATTATGAATACGAATATATACAAGAATTTTAAGCAATTCATTTTTTTACTTATTGCTGCTCATTACGTTCAAATAAATCTATATTCCTGCAGCCGTACCTACGCTCTCCCATAATTATACGTTAGTCATATCTGATTAGTTTTGTTATACTTGAATCATAGTTGGTTCCGATAGGAGCCTTTTGTTTAGACTCCTTGTCTCCGGTGATGCCATAAAGGCAACGTTTTGTCAAAATACAGTATTTATTGGTATGATTTAATAGGTGTAATTTGAACGTGCAGTCTCGGAAGCCATGACAAATTTTTTTATTCACCTCAATATTTAATATAAATTACATAATAATGTAAAAATCTTGTTTAAACTTACACTTTGTTTATTCGAACTGTTCATAAAAACAAACCACCACTTGTCTATCTATCGAAGATTAAACTATCCTTTTTTAGAATACAAATAGTTTTAAAACGCAACCAGGATATCTCAAACAATTCCACAATGCATTGAATAGACTTGTAATCGGCATTTGGATTAATTACTAATATTAAAATCTTCCACATGAGTTCAACTTTCTTGCTGTTAATAATAACAAAACAACATTACAATTTATTATTAATATTGTTCCTCTTTTTTTTCTTCAAGGATTGCTGTAGCCTACAACCTCTTAGATAAATCCTACTGTATGCTTTTCTCCGTACTTTTATTTTTCCAGGTGTACCTGAATTAAAAATGAAATTTTCTCCAACCTAAAGGAAGATATTTCATTATAAGGACAGTGCTATTCAAACTAGCCGTATAGATGGTTGTAATTTGACAGTTTCCAGGGGATGCTGACGTTGTTTGGTCATGTTCCATTTGAAAACGCTCTCCTGCATGCATTCTCTTACCTTATCCCTCTTATAAATGACGATGATATAGACTGCGACTGTGCAGCAGCAGAAACTATACTACATCTGCCGGACTGTCCAAATTGTCCTGCTTGTCACCTGTACCCCAGACGATGTATGGTCGCAAAAGAAGTAAGCATTTGACATAGCTCAATGCTGGGCTGAGAAACGTCTAGGTACGGACACAAAAATGTAAAGCAAGACTAATTAAACAGTTTTTTATATTTGCAAAATACATATTTCTTTTACTGGCAGCATTTTTATCGGTTCAGTCTAGTAATGTTTTCCCCTATTTACTGATTCTCACATGAGAAACTGGATTCTTTTCATTCGGTATGGTAACAAAAGACAGTGGATAAATATTCCTCATTTGGTCTCAGTTCACATGTCCATCTAAATCAGTATACTTCCGAAATTGGTGTATATAACAAACGTAACTCGCTTTGTATGCTTTTGATTTACAAATCATATCACAGACATAAAACTCTTAAGCCGAAGAATAGCGGATGAGTGGCTTCCTTCAAGAAATACGATCGAGTTTATGTGTTCGGAAAATGACCAAAAAATATGAGATAGAAGAGATTTAATGTGACCAGTATTGACTTCGACGTCAACTATGACAGTTTTGGTGAAAGGTGTCGGTTTATAATAATGAATACATTCGGAATTACTAGTCAAATTGTAAAAAATGTAGAGAATATATATCTTTTTATTAGAGGCGGGAAAGAACTGGGGACAAGGAACGGGAAGGAATTCGGCCATGACGTTTTCAAGGAAGCATCCCGGCATTCACCTGGAGTGATTTGGGGAAAGCATGGAAAACCCAAATCTGAATACCTGGACGAGGATTCGAACCCGCGTCCTCCTGAATGCGATGCCAGTTCCTTTTTGCGACTGCTGATTAACATCGATGACCTTTTTCTAAAGAAATATTGAATAGCATACACAGAATTATAAAAACAATCGCAAAGCTATTTCTTCATAAATCTGACACCTGAAAGGAAGCTCTGAAAAATCTGAAAGAATTTAAATACTTAAATACAATTCTTAGTGCGTAAAGCAAGAACTGAGACTGATAAAAGGATGTGGTATAGAAACAAAGAATCGACAAATGCCATGCTAAACATTTACGGAACTATTGTCAAGCCTGCTAGGTCATTCTTTCGTGGAAATGAACCGTGGATAATAATGTCAAAAGAACAAAACCGTCTGATAGATTTCGAAAATAAGATTCTTAAAGCTATATTTGATGTTTTGTTAGATGACACACAGGACGAGAAGAACTACGGACGAAGCTAAATACCAGCTCAATTGCCCCTGGTATTGAGAGCTCCAAGATTACGATGACTTCTTGGACGACAAGGAAGATTTACTGTAACTAGAACACTTAATGAAGTATGTATAGAGAGACCTGGAGTGGAAAAGGACTGGCAAAACATGGCAACCATGAAATGGAAGCGTATAAATGAGGACCTAATAGCACTACTAGAGGCTTTAAGACATCAGGAATAAGTTATTAAGGTATTCAACCTCACTCAGCAACTTAAATTTTGTAGGCTCCGTGTCAGCATTGTCTTGCTGAAGGGCGGTTAGTTTAACATACGAAATGAAATAGCGTCAAGATACATTTCTTGTGTATTGTTTATTTTGGCATTTGTTTAGCTGAAGCAATACTGTGCGACCGACATTCAGAAAGCAACGGATATGCCAAAGCTATTTCACGTAAAGTTGGATACTACATTCTGCAATTCTTTATCATTGAAATACTTAAGCAAAGTATTTTTCGGACCATCTTACTATATATATATTTCTTTTTTAGAGAATGTTATTGAAAGAGAGCGTGCGACAATTATTTTATCATATGCAAGCATTCACACTAATAAATATTCTAACACTGCTTGCAGTTCCAGAAACGTCTACAATTTCCGATGCAAATTTATTTTTATTGAATGCCTCATCGGCTACGAGTTCTACACTAGTACATTAGTTTACAGTATTTGTCTTTAAAAAATAAAAGAATATTTATAAACAAAAAGTAGCGTTTTCGTTCATTTGTCTTGAATTTAACGAATGACTTTTGGGTTTTAATTTCTTTGGATTTTGTTCATTTCAAGAGACTCTCGGAGAATTATGCCTACTGATCTTTAACTGGAAAACAACAATTTTATCACAAGGCTAGTCTCTCCGCTTAAACAGTAATTCTGCTCTACAGTCCTCTAAAGTATTTTCAATTGTCCCGCAATGAGTAGTTAGATTATTTTCATTTCATATTGCAAAACTGTTATTTGAAACGATGTTGGGATTATTTCTCTAACTTAGCTTTTTAAGAACAAGGTTAACGTTTCACTCGTTGTGATATTGAGACTGTCCATTACCAACTCAAATACTACTGGTATTAGACTTAACACATTTTGTTAAAGTTCTAAAGTGATCTAATATTTTTCTGAATTACGGTTACCTAAGAAAGCTACATTTCCCAATCTTACTCTACACGTCCATATTTTTCAAAACTTTGACGCCACGATTTCATGGCCGCTGTAAACGCTTATTTGGTTACTTGATATAGAAAGCCGTTTTAACAGAAGCAGCACAACTGAGAAACACAGCTGGAAAAGGTCAAAAATCTCTAGATCGAGGTTAGGTAACTGGAACTTTGGGCACCACTTACAAGTCTTTCTGTAGAAAGTCCTGAATTAGGAAACATTGTGTTGATGCAAATACAGAAGCGCACCCATTCCTGGTCGTTTTTCCTGCAGTGAAAGGAGAAACTTCTTTTTCAAAACATCTTCAAAGCTTCCAGCAGCCAGTAGGCGGCAAACCATAACCACTCCGTGGTGGGTGAGCGGTTAACGCTCTGCCCTCGCATTCGGGAGGTCGCGGGTTTGAATCCCCGTCCGACAATGCAGATTTGAGTTTTGCATGGTTTCGCCAAATCACTCCAGGGATGGTTCCTTCAAAGGCCATGGACGAATTCCTTCCAGTTCCTTACCAACAATCCTTTCCCGTCTCTAATGCCCTCGACGTTGACGAGGCGTAAAGCCAACAGGAAAAAAATTCATAACCAATTGCTTCCTGCAGGCAATCCTACCCTTTGGTGCGTTCGGTTTTCTGTGAACTGTTCCACAATCAACACACATTAATCGCATCCACCACATGTTCACTACATTTCTCACTCAGTAAACTGACAATAAATATCGAATAGTGACAACCCACACAACTAAAGAAATTGATATGCACATGCTGTTCTTGGAATGTGAATGTCGCCATTTTAAGAATTCAAACGCTATTAATTTCAAACGTTGACTCACCATTCTGCACACTTCTCGTTGCTAACACATCTTTTGAAAGTTGTCCTAGATTTTATCTGTTCCCATTCTCGGAAAAAAAATGGGAGACCTTGGAGCATTAATCTCTCGTAAACATACTAGTATTACCCAATAGAGTTATCGTGCACGATAAGAAGCTACCACTGTGGACTTAGTTGGTTTGACGGGCCTCGGTTCAATTCCCGGGCCTGGTTAACGGGCTCTCCTGATTGCGGAATGTAGGCAGTTTTCCACTATGCAAATGCCGGGGCGATCGCCAGAGTCTGCTCTACACATTTCACAAACAAAATACTCGCGTATCATACAGAACTAAGACTAAATATTCTACAAGAAAATTGCGACACTTCAATCCTTCCGCTCGAATACTGTTCACGGCTCTGGCGGGACACGAGGGAATTCAAAACTCTGCCTGCAGGCGGCCAAACAAGCTTCTGCCCAAATTAGACATACAAAAAAAAGCTCAATTTTTCTATGCTTCGCTACCCTTAGATGCAGATTTCATTTTATTATTATTATTTGAGAATGGGCCCTATCTGATAAGGCAAAGCCTTGATACTCACCACAGGGGAGCGTCCATAAACTACGAGGCTCGGCCTAGGGGCGGGAGGGGATGGGTAGGAAGCTACGCTGGGCTACGTGGGGTTGGGGGGGGGAGGTGTTCGGAGCCAATTCACGTAGCTTTTCATTCATATTATTCGTCACAGTTAAAATACAGAACACACAATAGCATGTGAATATTTATTTCAGTCATTTAATTATTTCCGTATGAAATTTACGATAGTATAGCTAGAAAGAACAGTACAAAATGTCTTGTGATCTTGTGGAATCGATAGGGAATATAGCTACGTACCACATGGGGGGTGGGGGGGGGGAGGGGGTGTATAGGCAAAGGCCACGTAAGACTACGTTGGGGAGAGGAGGGCTCGGCGGAAGCCAAAATAGGGTTAGGCAGATTCTGGACACTCCCTACCTTAAGTGTTCCCATCTGTCTGCAATTCGAGTAATTTGTGTTTTCGTGATATGTGTCTTTGTTTGTGAGACGGAGATTGGGGAACGTCCAAGCATTCGCCCAGGTGACTGCGGAAAATCGCCTAAACACAGGAATGAGGATGACTGGCACGCGTGGCCCATGACTCGAACCTGGTCCCGTTGTACCTCCCCAATCCAGGGTGGTGGCGCCTTAACGTGCTCAACCACTTTGCAGGTCAGATTTTGTTTTATAATTAGCTCAATACTTAACGCGTTAGAACGATTTTATGAGCTTATCTACTGTTGTTTTGAATACAGATAAAACATAAACTTGTTTCCACTCCGTCTTGCAAACCGTGGTGTGTTAACCCTCTGGCCTCAGATCCGGAGGACGCCTGTTCGAATCCCCGTCCGGGCATCCAGATTTGGGTTTTCCGTGGTTTTCCCAGATCACTCCGGGCGAATGACCGAGCGTGGTGGGTGAACTGTTAACGTTCTGGCCTCGCATTCGGGAGGACGTGGGTTTGAATCCCCGTCCGTTCATCCAGACTTTGGTTTTCCATGGTTTCCCCAAATCACTCCAGGCGAATGCTGGGATGCTTCCTTCAAAAAGGCCATGGCCGAATTCCTTTACCTTCCTTGTCCCGAGTTCCATCACGCCTCTAATTACCTCGACATCAACGACGCGTAAAGTCGTAAAAAAAAAAAAAAAAAAAAAAAAACCTCCGTCTTCTACGGTGAACTGTTCCTGGAAACACTCTAGGTTGATTAAATACTTTTCCTACTGATTATGCACACTCTTTCTGATAAAACCACCAGCCCACTGCTAATGTTTCGTTTAATCGAATATTTTCTCCTCAAATTCTCGTATATGCTACACATCGCCACTAAATACTCTTTATAAAAATAATACGAAACGAGTGTTTTCTCGTAAGCTTCGACCATCAAATCATTTGATGCTATTCACCAGTCTGCTCTTCGACTTATTATCCTTTTCGCACCACATGGCACCCCACGGTATGACGCCACTGTACCCCTCCGAAACATTGAAAGAATGGGACCTCTGCCCAGGTCACCACCATAATCGCCGACGACGATCATCCGAGGTAGCAGCGCCGCGTTTCATCGCTGAACACAATGCGAAGCCATGCTTCCAGGTCACGGCACCACTCCAAACGCAGCAGTTTGCGTTGTGTTTTGTGTTAAGGCAGTCTACCCATGGGAAGGTAATTACCAAGTGCGGGTGCTGCTGGCCTCCGACCAAAGGTGCGTCATGACACAGAATGTTGCAGGGAGTCTATTACTTTTTCTCGGATGGTAGGCGCAGAGTTGAAGGGGTTACGGTATGCTTGGTGCTCAATACGGTGCCGGTAAAACGTGGTCTACCGGAACCTAGACGACGAGTATGCCTGCCTTCGCGTTGACACGCAGACCAGCATTGAACCACTGTCACATCTGAATGCTATACAAATCTGGATATCGCACGATTCGAGCAGCCGACCAAATCGAGACCCACAATGAGGCCATTTTCGAACTCTGTCAGGTGTAACACGAGTACGCGGCATCTCCGTGTCATTTGCAGTGATCACTCAACATCTGACGCTGTTCACGCCCCTTATATAAGCCACCATTTATATTTATTGTAAGAAATACAATACAGTTCACTCGTTCATGATGAATTAAACGAGGTGGTGAGAGGTAAAGCTCAGTCCTGGCATAAGTGTTCATATCCCCGCCGGACCATACAGATTTGGGTTTTCTATGATCCCCAAAAATACTATGGGTGAATACCGGAGGTGTTCCTTCAGAAGGTACGAGTTCGAATTCCCATTACTTATCTCAAATGATCTCCCGCCTCTAATGACAATGACGTTGACGAGGCGTAATGCTCTAAAATGAATTCCGTATCATGCTTTATTTTCTTTCCTCATTATTGCTTTTATAACTTCCTATATCCGTTTAATTTCACCACTTTTCAATTCTTCTTTATCCTTGTATTTAAGATAAACAGGACGTAAAATATCGGCACGCTATTAATGAAGCATACTTTCGGTTTTCCGTAGCCATGGCCGAATTCCTTCCCGTTCGCTGCCTACAATCCTCTCCCGGTACTAATAACCAGGACTCTGACGAACCGTTGAACCTGAACTACGAAAAACTGGCCTCATTCCTGAGCAATTCCCCATGATTGTAATTGATTATGACATAACTATAATTCAATAACATTTTTAATATATATATAAGTTTCAATAACTTAAATTTAACTAACAACTGATTCCACAGCATTCTGAGATTAAAAATAATAAACAGGAAGGATTGTTGGGCCACTTACGTAACATTTTCGACTTGCTGTGCATTCTGCCTCTGTCGTGCGTGGATTTACAGTTTAACGTGGTATCCGAACAACGGAACGTCCAGGCTTGACTCATTTGATCAAACACAACTTTTAAAAGTTTCGGACCGCATCGCGATTTGAAGCCACGACCGGATCTAGAACTTTTGAAAACAAACTCCTTAATCACTGAACCATCAGACCACTCATTCTGTGATTAAATGATGTATGTAGCACTTTTTATTTTAATATATATATATATATATTGTGATATAGCTTGCAGTATTTCAGTAAATCCAAACTCTATTCTTGATACAGTTCACATTCACAAACTGATTTTCCATTCCTTTTAATTAGGAGAATACCGGATAATTATATATTAAATGGCTAATGGAGGTAGGCATTATAGCATTAACGATTTTATCCTGTAATGCTCCAATTATTATTTGATACCTTCCGCATGCACAGTATGGGTATATCATTTAAACTGCTCTTTATACATTAAATTATTTCATATTAACAGTATCGAGAGCAATTAGCCGTAATTGATCAAGAGGCTGAGCTTCGATAGCTTATCAGAGATATGGTATATATTCCGCTTGAATTTACGGGCTAACATTTGAACATCCACTTCCATTTGCGAATGTAAGTACACAGAAATGATAGTACAGGCAAGATATATGAAATAAGGCATGGAACTGATTCCTGTCGCTATTTTCTCCCATCGTACTGTTAAAAATTGGAACGCAATGAGAAGAAGCATTGCACGATATATATTCAGCATATAGACTGGTTTTTCGAAGAGATTAAAGAGATTAAATTTTGAATTAACGCTGTCTAAACATCTGAACATTGTACGGTTCAGTACGCACCATTAACAAACTTTAACTGATGTTCATGAAGTAAATAAATTCTATCATCAAGCAATTAAAATTCTTTTTCCCTGTTTAAGACACGTTTACACAAACAGGTATTTTTCTCTTATTGTACCGTCTATCACTACGACTACATAGAAATAAAATATCCCAAACCTGGCACCACACGATCGAATGTCTTCCGTTAAGGAACAGAAATATGCCAATTTACTTTCACTATTATTTTTATGTTATCAATAATGGTGCCACTGCAGTCGTAATTGGTAGCAAGTTATTATTCAACTGAAACTGTAGACTGAAACATTGTCAGGACTTGACGAATAGATTTCACTAAAATACTCAATTTTATTAAATTACTTATTAGCACCAGTATTAAGGGGAAAAGGAGGTCACAGACATTCAATTCCGACTTCAAGCAGCTCTACAAAACTAAAAACCTTAGACGATATCATTTGTTCATAATGGAATAACTAAATCAGTTGAAGTCTAGAAACAGGTTTTGTATGCGCACTGTATCTTCTGTGTATTATATTCTCCACGTCAGGACTTTTACACTATAATTCCATTCCAAAATGATCGTAGGACCAAACTGCCAAGTAAGGAGCACGTCATATGCAATTTAAAGACCACCGTCTCATTACATAATAATTTGTTTTCCTCGATCAGTCCATCTAAGAATCACGTCCCACCAACACCTGTTGTACACAGGTTGCGAGTGTGAATCATGAGGGGGCGGGGGAAAGACTTGTATTCTCCCCGAATTCAAACAGTGTTTGTTAGACCTCGCGTACATAACCTATAGGAGGAAAGTCTGTGTGTCCATCTCTCAGTAAAACAACTTTTAGTGTTCTGTATGATATGAGCATTTTTGTTTGTGAAATGTGTAGTTTATGAGGCGAAGATTGGGGATCGTCCAAACTTTCGCATATATGATTGCGGAAAACCGCTTAAAAACGGCAATCGGGACGGCTCGTGATACGAACCTGGTCCCGTTGTAACTCCCCGATTAATGCGGCGTCCATTAATTACGTGAGGTGAAATAGGGGGGAGGTGTCTGGCGAAATCTCACTAAACCTCACCAAAAGGGAGGGGGTCAACGGAAATCTCAAGTGAGGTTTCAAAATTCTTGGATGGTACAGCTAAAAAAAAAGACTAAAAATGACGCGAAAGTCGACTTTAAGGATGAGGGGTTATGGCCTAGAAACGACGCGGAAACAGGCCTTAGGGGGGGAGGGGTGTTATAACCGCCCTTGTGAGAGCTTCTGAGAACTAAAAAAAAAACTCTCAAAATACTGCGAGATCGATTAACCGAGGGGAGGTCTCCGTCGAAATCTCACGTAATTAATGGACGCCCCCAGATTTTTTCGGACCGCCTCACACCTTAACACATTGAGCCCCACACTGGCGGGCTCAGTTAGTCGATGTAATATTAGGTTTGATCGCTCTGGTGGCTCAGTGGTTAAGGTGTCTGACTGGGAATCGAAAGGTCCCCGGTTCGAATCCCCGCCTCGGCGGGGATTTTCATAGGTCTTTAACCAGTCTTTCACCTCTAGCACAGCCCGCTGTGTAATGCGAAGTACGCCATAACGCTTCCGTGGTTCGGATTTCACGTTAAACTGTAGGTCCCCTGTACCCGATAGGATTGCCGGATTAGGTTAAGTCGGCTATAACAGGGGCGGATTGCGCAGTAAATAGAAACCCTGTCACCTGGCCAGTACGACCACACGGAATTATTATTATTAGGTACTTAAGTAGATTAGATTCTTAGGTAGATTTCTAGGTTCGCACTGTAGAAGTATTTACAGGTGGTAGATTTGCAAGTTACATAACATGGGATTCATAGAGTGAAGTGTAAAATCGTAACGTATGTAATAACTCAATGGTAATGTGTCAAGAGCAAAGGAAAGTGTGCGTTTAATTACATATCCTAATAATCACTCTCGGTTTTAATTTTTAAAGTAATGGTGAACAGCACACGTTGCCATTTAACCAGAATGTGTTACTTGTGTTCCTGTCTACATGTAGATGATGCACATATTAGTAAAAATATAAAATACACAATAATTTTAATTGGAAAAGCATTTTCAGAACTCGGAACCGATAGCACTGCTGTCACTTTACATCACGTGGCAATTGATTGAACGCTATGTGCCACGACGTTGTTTAATGGTCGAAAACAAGTAGTAATATTAGGAACAAGTGATAGCAGACAAGAACCAATTTGTCTGCCTGATGTAACGGACCAACACATCATCAGCCGTACCCGGTAGCGTAGTGGCTAACACGCTGCCTCCCTTACAAGTGGGTTGAACTATACTAGTTTTAAGTAGCTGTTTCTTTTTTGAATCTACTGTGTTACACGAGAAGGTTAAATAGGGAAACACGGCAATGAAGTAACTGATCATCATTATGTTCTCAAACTAACCAGCATGACAAGTGCGGGAGTAACCTGAAAACTATGATCGAGCCAATTCAAATGTATCTTTCGTTGTTGACTCTTAGGGGAACTCTATAAATTACGTCACAAGTTAAGGGGGAGGGATGGGATCAACAAAGTGTTACATCGCGTGACAGGGGGAGGGGGACGAGTCACAAGCTTCGTGACGTCACATGTATAATTTGTATCACTTTTTAAAAGTGGCGGCGGCGCGAGATCACGTCGACCACCTTTGACATACGCTGAAGGCCAATACCACCACTGAGACTTTGACAAAATATGACATCCGCATATTTATTTAAACGATCGTGTGGTATGTGTGGTCTATATCTTTCATACATAAGAGGCAACAAGAGGTTTTACCCATCACGAAGATCTGTCCTCACAGAATTCCAACTAGGCGTGACAGGGAAGTTCTTCGTTTGATAAACGATAATGATGCTATATGATTGGATGAATATGATGTTGATACATCGAATGTTCGTAACATTATCAAAATCCAGAACGAAGTGACTACTACGCCAGTCATAAGTTTTATAAAGGAATGGGTTCGAAGTCCATTGACATAAGATGATTAAATTCTGTATCGTTCATTTAATTTGTTATGTTTTGTCAATTTTCTAAAATATATGGCTTATTTTTGCTTATATGAAAAAAAATATTTTAAATAGAAATATGTAAATAATTTTGGAAGTGATGTTTTAATTTAATAATTTCCAAATTTAAAATTGAATAATGTTACTCACACCAGGGGATTGGGGTAATACAAATGTGACCATCTGTGACAAGGAATTCGTTTGATTTGATTTATTGATGGCCCCTTATTATTTGATGTAGGATATCTGGATGGTATTCCTTCTACGAGTATCCACAGCATTTCTGGCTTATGAAAGGCTGCCAGGAGATCTACTTTTTGCTGCGTAAGAGAGTATTTGTTTTCACGGATGTACGAAGGTGTAAATGAACTTGCAGGTGACAGATTCCGCTCTATATATCTCTGTATACATAGGAGTTCTGAGCGTCATGGAATACCTCCTAATATCGTGTGGGACACATTTTTGTACGGCGAAGTACAGCAACCTAACATGGCATTGACTCAAAAAGTCGTCTGAAGCTCACTGACAAATATTCACCCATGATTCCTCTACAGCCGTGAGAAAGTGTTGCCAATGCTGGACGTTGTGCACGAAATGACCTTTAGGTTATGTCCCAGATATGTTCGACTGGGTTCACGTCTGGCGATTTAGTTGGCCAAATTATTCCCTGCAATTGTCCAGAACCAATCATGAACGATTTTGGCCCGGTGACATTCGCACTGTCGTCCTGGGAAAGTGTAGGGTTGTTTGGAAACTTGAAGGCCGTGAATGGCTCCAAATGGTCTCCAAGTAGCTGAACATAAACATTTCCAGTCAATAGTCACTTCAGTTTGATCAGAGGTCCCAGTCCATGCCATGTAAATACATCCCATACCAGGATGGAGTCACCACCAGCTTGCACGTTGCCTTCCTGACAACCTGGGTCCATGACCTCCTAGGGTCTAACCTGCACTAGAACCCTACCATCAGCTCTTACGCATTGGAATAGTGACTCATCTGACCACGCAACTGTGGTCCAAATGGTGTGTTCATGAGTCTAGGAGAGGACCTGCAGCAGATTGAGTTTTGTTAGCAGAGTTACTCGAGTCGGTCTTCTGCTGCCATATCGCGTCAACGTCAAATTTCGCTGTACTGTCCGTATGGACACATCTGTCGTACGTCCAACATTGAGTGTTGCTGTTCTTTGATGAAGTATTTCCGGTGCGTCAACACTGATACCTCGACGCAGACGTCGCTGGTCTTGGTCATTAGACAGACGTGGTCGGCCACTGCGTTGTCCATGGTGGGAGGCAATGCCAGAAATTACAGATTCACGGTACACTCTTCAGACTGTGGATCGAGGAATGTCCGATTTACGAACAACTTCTGAAATGGAATGCCCCAAGTGTATAGCTCCAACTACAATTCTGCGTCCAAAGTCTTTTAATCCATATCGTGCGGTCATAATCACGTCAGAAAACACACTAATCAAGGGCATACACACGAAAGCCCTGACACTGGACGACACATTTATACGTTTATACCGCCATCTGGATATTTGCATTTTCTTATCCCATGACAATTGGCACTTCAGTGTATTTGTACATGTGTGTGTAATACAAGTAGTAACACTTCGTCTTGTCGATACTGTTATGAACGATCGAAGCTACTGCAACGTACTGAGATGTATTTACGAATGCCATACACGTTTGGGTCGAGGTTCAAGAGACGGGCAGTGCTTAGAAACCGGTGGGTGCCTTTGGCTCTCTCCTTCAGCCACCGATTTCAAACTATTAATACCTTTCCACAATTTAGACACTACTGACAGTTACCGCTAAGCTAATAACTTTGAATTAATTCAAGGCTTTATTACCTACCTCATAAAGAGATCCTGCGTTGCTACAAGCGCTCAAGACGTTCAAAAACAATATGGAAGCTAACATGTCTCTGAATGAAGAGATATGATTTTTTGTTACTTTAATAACAAAGTGTTGCGGAAAACAATTATAATGGTGGTTCGGAAAAAAGAGAGAGCAAGGAGAGGGAACGTTGAACGGTAATAATTCCTTAAAGACATTCACCTGGGCAGACTAGGAATCAAGTCTATCACCCGTCGCCTGTTATAAAAAAGACACACCTGCTTAACACGCTCGATATTACCTTCAGCTTTCTCAAGAGATAATGCTGGCCGTGATAGTTGTTAATATTTATAAATATTTCTCATACACAGTTCAGGCAGGTACTCGATGTTTCACATAGACAAAAATTATTCTGAACGCGATTGCGTTCCACCATGAAGTCATCGCTAAATTTGAAAATTGGGAAATATTGGTATATGATGTTCAAGTACCAGAAAAAAGTCCTCACAAAAAAAAAAAAAAAAAAAAAAAAAAAAAAAAAAAAAAAAAAAAAATCACTGGTAAAATCACAAAGAAATGTTGGCTACAAGAAAAGTGAAGTACTTAAATTTAGACTTATCCATAACTTACCATAATATTCAAAAATAATTTTGGTGTAAAATTTGTGCAGGTAATTCAGATTCGATGATGAAAGTGTTATTTTGCTGAACGATTTGACAGTCAAACTGGTGATGTTCAATGCTGCATTATTAGATTATCCCATCAAGTAGAACTAATGAGTTTCTTGAGAATTTTAATGCATACGTTACCTCACGTGAACTATAGAAAGTAATTCAACAGGGAATAGTGTCTCGACGGCTTTTATTTAGGCTACAGGATTGAGACCACGTGGCTACCTAATATTTACCTGGCATTAACGTACGCGTTGTAATTCTCACCATAAGGCCTACCGTGGTATATTCTACTAGGAACGATGAACGAGACAAACGATTTATGTAAGCAATTCCTACAATTATCAACGTAAATTAAATGCATATCGCGCTGGGTGTTTAAAGTGCTTAGGCTTGTATCTAGAATGTAACAAACCATTGCTTTTAAAACTTGAATAATCAGGTTTCGTAAACGTGAAATTATTAACGGCTACATTTTTCTAGGCCCGTGTAGAAATTCATACGTTATTGCTGATACCGGTAACAATAAAACATGGTGTGATTAACATTTGAATTGATATAGTCTTTTCGGGAGACAAATATCAATTCTCACTCCGAGAAAAACTTCGTTCTTATGTAATTAAGGTTTGAAGTTTCTAGTGGATCGAAAGAACACATAGTGCTATATTATTCGGATGCGGTAGAGATGAACTAAAATTCACAAAATAAAGAATAAATACAGGTAGTATTGAGAGATTCGGCGAACCCATCTTTCAGTAAGAACTCTCCCGTTCGGTTGCAGGTATTGCAAGAAATTCGCTTGCACTACCTCCACACACACTACTAAACGACTTTTGTTAAGAATGAAAGATTATCTAACCTTTTTACACGGTGAAACATAACTAATTTCCTATAATCTCAAATATCTTGTAATTATACTCACAGTGCTTAAAGCTCAGTGTCCTCGGTTCCATTTCCTGTGGGATTTACATAGGCCCTCAATCCCTTCACCTCTGGCACAGTACGTCAGAACGATTCTGTGGTTCGGATTACACGTTAAACTGTAGGTCCCCGTACCCGGTAGGATTACTGGGTTGATGAATTATTTGATGAATTATGTTGATTACCGCATTATTTGGTATCATATGTTACAAGCACATACGTGTATCCTTGTGTATGCTGTATACCTAGGATTTAAAGTACTTTTAATCTTGCTAAGCAAGTTAAAAGCTGACAGTGCTTATATCTACTGCGCTATTCTGTTTATTCGGTGTAAAACACCTGAGGACTTAGCGAATGTGCAAAGTCATCAAATAAAATTTGTTACACAATTTATATTTATTAGATCTGAATAAATACGTTAGTACTCACGGTATGTATCCGTCGCTTCCAAAAGAAATTGCACAAATGATGGAATAAAATGAGGTACGGAAGATTATTTCACGGCAAAAAGTGTACAAGTATCTAGATAGAAACAGTTAAAGAGGGCTTGGGGTAGGTTACTGCCAAACAGGCGTAGCTCAATTTCTAAGCCAAATTTGAGATAGAAATCAAAGTCGAAACATGGCATTCTGCAATTGCTAGCGGAGAATCAGTTCAGCCACCACTACTTTTAAAAATAGACGACACTGAAATGGTAAATGTATTTACACATTAATTTAGCTAAAAAGTAATTAAACACTACAGCAAATATTGTTAAAATCATTTGCTGTTAGTTGCATAAACACATACTGTTGTATAACTCTTCTTAAACAAAACTTTGACGTAAACAATTATTCCTATTTTTATTTTTGAAATGAGCACGAGAAAGAGAATTATATTTTGCGCAATGTTTTGTTTTAAAATCATAACAGACCAAATTTTTGATCTAGTTTCACTGTTGGCTAATACATTTCTCTCATCCGTCTTTTTTATATTCTTGAATTGGACATAGGTGATGCCAAACTTCTATGGAAGTCTAGATTATCAGAAACTTCTCATTTTCGATAGTAGCACCGCCTTCCAGGTATTTGATTTACCTGTTCCATCTCTCTCATTACCTATGTTTCATCTATTAGTTGTATCACCTTTTAAGAACAATAAGTAATAAATTGACGACAAAAACGAAGTGATGTATCTATTGTTATGTTTGACAACGACTTTGTTAAAGAAGTTACAAAACATTTTCCATGCGTGAAATATTCCAGCTGTTTGTGCACGAATCATAATCTATTATTTCAGCTATAAGATCACGATTATTTATTATCAACGGTAGTTATCCAACCTATAAATTATTATCGGTTAAAACTAATTATAATGTAGAAACACTGAAAGGAAATGATTATTTACATTTTCTATAATCTTATAAAACAGAAAGGTTGCCAAACACTTATTCTAAATTGTATGAATGGGGCTCATATCGAATACCGTAAATCCGTGGAGGAGTGCATTTCCAAATCATAGCGAAGTGCTGAAACCACTAAATTAGTTTTCGTGAGTAGTAACCTTATAGTTGCTTGTTTATTAACAGTAACCTTTTCATCAGCCCACTAGTGTATAAAAACCATCTGAAGGTACACCAAGCGATTACTAAATCCTCCGCATTAACTCTTAATTGAAGCATGAAACATTCTAATTCCTTATCTGATTCAATCCACCCAAAGAAATAATGAAGTCAATGGGTAAGATGAATGCATGCCTATTGAATTCGGAAGACAGAAAACTAGCTATTCTGTTCCAAACCCTTTGTATGAAGTAAATCAGTTTCATATCACTTTTCGAGAATCTCATTGCCTGAATTCTCATTGGAGTATTCTCACATCAATTTTTCAGATTTTCGATTTTTTTTTGATTTTTTTTTCTTAGTTTGTTTATCCATATATTTGTTTCTTCGTTATCGTTGATATTTACATTTTAGATTGAGGCGTTTGGATTTTGTTATGTGATGCAGCGTATGGATGGAGTATTAGGTTTAACAGAGAGCCAGGATTGGCAGCATGCGTACGCAGGGAAAGTGTGTCGCAGGGTCGAGGGTCAAACCCCTGCAGTGAAAGTTTCCCGCCCAACACACCGCCGCCAGCTTCCAAGATCACCGATAAGACTTTCGCAAATAAACTATACGCGTCTTAAACAAGCTGTACCTCATTTAATGCCGTTACTAGCGTTCCCTGCTTTGAAGCAGATATTTATTTTTAACATTGTTTCGGACGATGGCCTGTAATTATTAATGTCTTAGCGATCGTTCTGTGCTTTGAAATACAACAGAGATGCGTTCAAGATAGTTTTGTTTCCTGATTCAGAGGTATCTGTTAGACTACAACGACTTTCTACAAATATTAAGGTCATTATGTGGCATTGTGGCAAATTCTGAAAATCGGAGAAAATAAAGTTAATTCTTTTTTGGGTTGATATTGAAAGCAGCAACCAGTCACATTTTGTTGTTATTACGTATGTTTATTCAACCATAACCAGTTTCGAGCAAAGTGTTCATCATCAGATGGTTTGCATTTTTAATGTAATTAAATATGCAGATGCAAAATTTGAGTGTGCGTCCTATAACAAAAGAAAAGTGCATTTATTGAGTGAGAGTAATTTAATTTTGGGTCGATGAAGGTTAATCTCAGTTACGTTACTTACGTTAGATATATGAATATTTTTGAAATCTAACTCTTCCTGTAATTGAGATTAACCTTCATCGACCCAAAATTAAATTACTCTCACTCAATAAATGCTACTTTTCTGTTGTTATAGGACGCACGCTAGAATTTTGCATCTGCATATTTAAATACATTAAAATGCAAACCATCTGATGATGAGAATCTTGCTCGAAACCGGTAATGGTAGAATAAACGTAATAACAACAAATTGTGATGGTTGTTGCTTCAAATTTGATACCACAGTCGCGGATTTACACCAATCCATCATGGACAAAATATTATTATTCAAGTTAATTCTGTTCCATTCAAGAAATTAAAAAAAAATTCTGCTGTTGCCTCATGATTTTCTAATTAGAGCTAATGATGGCCTTAAATACATTGCTGCAAAACTATATTATTTTGTAGCGGCAGAGATTTTTAATATATCTCTGTTTTTAATGCTGACGTTAGCTACAAACGGCGATTATAGTTCAGCAATGAATCGAAGTAGTTAGTATATTGCCAAACATTTCGGAATGGTCTACCACGTGGATACAGATTTATTCCCAATGTTAGTATGGTAGTAGATGTTTCTATTACACTGGGCAATACTGAAAAAAACATGCACAATTACTTTATTCGCTTTTATCCTCAAAAGATTTTGGATCTGCCAGAGTTTTAATTTATTTCGCATCCTTTGTGTATTATTGCTAGCATCATGATTCCAGAATCAATAATTGTTTTTACACAAAACCAAATTTGCTGACACTTTTTACGACTATTTACTGGAATGCATTGATGTGAAGTTAGTTTAAAATTGTTCTGTTCCTGAATTTAGTTCTCTTAACTGCGAGTATTCTGCCTCTGCTCTTTCAGCAATCTTTGAAAAACTCAACGTTGTCGACACCAGTTCTTTCCTTCCGGCGTAGAATGAAGATGCCGTAGGCTTCCCTGTGTCTCTGACGCGCTTGCAAGTTTTTTTTAGAAAATACTTGAAGTTGGTTTAGGTGAATAACATTTTCCCAAGAGTAAGTTATAAGGAGAATTTTAAGGCTGCCTGTAATCAACTTTTGTTTTGCTTTGGATCTAACTGTAATCTTTAGTGTTAAAACCCGTTCTTTCGCCTCGTGTTGTGTCAAGATGAAATAAAAAAACATTCAGTGCAGTGATGTTGTAGGCCATTTTTCCGCAGTTGTTCAACAAATTAAATGATAAAATGACGCCAATGCAACTGTATTTGTAGCTTTATTGCCGTACGCGTTTGGCCTCTCGTGGAATCTATATTAAAATTTACATTGGGTTTACAAACTTATTATATAATGTTTGACATAATTCTAAATTGCTACATTTTCTGCTTATTTACACTTACTATTTACATTAGTGGTTTTTAGGTTCGTAACCACGCATCTCTGCTTTTTTTCCAAAGCATACTTCCTTTACAGCCATTTGTCTTAGCTGCTGCGTACAGGGTGTAAATAAAATGGCCATCGGAAACAAGTGGGTTGTAGTAGACGCAATGTTTACACCCTGTACGCAGCAGCTAAGACTAATGTCTGTAATGGAAACATGCTTTGGAGAAAAAGCAGAGATTTGTGGTTACGAACCTCAAAACTACTAATATAAATAGTAATTGTAAATAATCAGAAAATGTATCAATTTAGAATTATGTCAAACATTATATAATAAGTTTGTAAACCCAATGTAAATTTTAAAATGGATTCGTCGCTGATGATGCCTCGACGAGAGGCGAAACGCGTACGGCAATAAAGCTACAAATACAGTTGCATTGGCGTCATTTTATCATTTAATTTAAAAATATTTTCTATAACAGTAATGCAGAATGCTGGCAGTAATACACTCCCAGACAATAGCAAGAATGCTTTGCTTTATGTTTAAAATCAGTAGCAACTAAACTGAAGTTATTATTGTATAATTGTATTCTGATCGGTATACTGACAGGTTGTTTCATTTACAGTAGGTCATAGTGATTTCGTAATTACGTCTGCAAAATCAGATGGACAGAAGGAATTTCTGATGTCTCAGTTTAGTTTATAGCATCTTTCGGAAACATTTATTTGTTTGGTTGTTGCCATACCGTGTTTTTCAAACTAAAAACGCCCTGTAAAACCACTCGAAATTGCTAAAATAACAAAGTAAACCCATATCCTACAGGATACAACCAGTATCGCACCAATGAAAGTTCAACTTCCATGCCGAATTCGACCTCGATAAGAATCAAGCTTACCTTCAGCAAGGTTGTAAACAAAATTCCATAGTACGGTGGGACATAACTGGCGTGAACAATGTCTAAGTTGTTATATTATCACGTTTCTTTCAACAAAATAACTAATTAGAATTGTTGATAAGAGGGGCGTCCAAATTCTTGGATGGAATTTAGCACCTAGTAAAAGAAACTATCCAAATGTTGGTAGCAGTGCTTGATGAACAGGAACTAATAATCTGTTTGGGTCTTTCAGCCACCATCGTTCTTTGTTTTTCAGATATGATTGAACCGAAAGAGCATCCAAGTATGCCAACACATTTTTATGACACTAAACAATCTGAACTTTAAAAGAAGACCACAGCCCAAAGAAGATTGGTTGAATCCTAGCGAAGAAGGTGTACCAAGTCAGTGTGTCAGAGACAGAATTACCAATTCCTTTCCTCCAGTACCAACAGTTTATCCCGAAATCCAAACCAAGGAACGTTCTAGCGTACGCCACATGAACAAAGCAAAGCCTGTAAAAATTCCTGGGAATACCGGGATGTGACCCTGATTTTTTAAGGTGAGCACCTTATCCATTGAGCTACAAGATCGCTCATCATATATCTGTGAAAAACGTAAAAGACAATTAACTGAAGAAATTTTCATCTGACATAAGGGTCATTAATTAGACTAAAGCTTTCGCAGAAGGTAAAGAGCGTGTCGAGAATAATCTGCAGTTTCGACGTTTAAGATATCAATAAAAAAGTTTTTTCTTCAACTAATACTCACGCTACCTGAAATACGGCATCAATGAACTGAAAACAGCGGAATGTAAATTACTTATGTTATTATTGTTTTAAAATAAATTATAGTTTAATTTTAAAGTGATTCGTATTTCACAGAATGCTTGAAAATGATTGGCACAGTGATAGCTCTTATTATAGCAAGTTTCTGACCATTTCCGTATATGATAGTCTAGACGGATAAGCACGTGTGGCAGAAGTCTGTGAATCGTTTCTGTGAAATGCTGTGAATATGTTGGAGTTAGACGTTCATTCAGTTCTTAGAAAACGCCTCGCTCTTTGACACTGCTATCGCTTGATGCTGAATAGCATGGTACCACGGCTCGTTTCAACGTCTTTGATGTCATCTCTTGCCGAAGACGATAGCCGCTTAAAGGATGACAAAGCAGCCAAGCAAAAAGAGTGCGTTTATTCATCAGTTTGCGAAGCTACTTGGATGTCATCTTAACCAAAAAAATAATAAAACTGATTTACAAAACAGACCGGTGTAGACACAGCAGTTGCAAAACACGACAGAAAATAGTTTCGCCGTAAAATGACACAGTTCCTAGAACTTCACAATTACAGTAAAATGTTGACAGTAAGCCTGGTCATACAAAAGAAGAACCACGCAATAACTCACATTTCCAATGATTTGTTTGTGCAGTATTGTTTGCAGATCTTATGATAAGCAGAGGGTCCTACGCAGAAAAATTCATTTGGCATTTTTTCCTTGCCATCCGTTTTCATGCAGTCCTCCATCTCTATCCTCTATGTAATCTATTAATCACAAGATACCTATTACAATCTACATATTCCATTATCTATTTAGTGTATTCTGTTACTCTGTATTTTTTTATTTATTTTTTACTTATTGCTTTACGCCTCGTCGACGGCTAAGATCAATAGAGGCGGGATGGAACTGGAGACAAGGAATTCGGCCATGGCCTTTCTGAAGGAAGCATCCCGACGTTACTCTGTAATTTTGTTCCCTCTACTCGTACATTAACCCCCCTCCCCCCCCCCCAAGTCTTAAAATGTGATCCGTCAATACTGTAATTTCTTTTTGTTAGACTCTTCCTTAAACAACCCGTTATTTCCAAAAAAAATGTTAATTTTATACTTTATCTTATCCACTTAATTTTCAACGTACTTCTGTAGCACCGCAAGCATGAAAATTGACTAACCGGAATATATATATATATACATCTCGTTTTGTCTTCATGTCCTTTAGTGCACAGTTTACTTCCGCGAAGTCTTAGAATTTTTTTTTTTTTTTTTTTTTTGTTACTAACTAATTTTTGAAGACGGATCTGTAAACTACTGTACTACTTTTGAAATTGTTCTTGCTTCCGCCATACTTCACGTTTTACTTCGTGAATAACTTCTTTTACAACATCTGATCATATTTTCATATTCAATCTACTGTACTGGTACCACAACGCTATTTTTTTATTATTATTATTTGCTTTGGTTTATATTTAGTCAAAATTCTTCACGCATAATTTTTTTCATGCCGTTCATTAGTTTCTCAGTACCATCTCTCTTGTCTGTTAACATGGTAGTATTTTCAGCAAACAGAATATCGGTTATTTCTCCCTGAACTTTCATTAGAGGCGGGATGGAACTGGAGACAAGGAACGGTAAGAAATTTGGCCATGGCCTTCTGAAGGAAGCATCCCGGCATTTGCCTGGAGTGGTTTGGGGAAATCATGGAAAACCCAAATCTGGATGCCCGGACGGGGATTCGAACCGGCGTCCTCCTGAATGCAAGGCCAGAGCGTTAACCGCTCACCCACCAAGCTCGGTCTGCCAGCCGTACCAACGCCTCGTTCTTATTTGCTGATGGCAATTCAGATAAAATTTGGCAGTTATCTGGTCAGGAAATTTGTCTTCAAGATTCCTAGCTCACTTGCCATTATAAGCCAAAGTACTAATCAGAAATTTAACCGACATAAAATAATTGTTTAAAAAACATAAAAACCGCCTTCAAAAAAAGGGCACTAAAATTATAAAATAACTTTATACCTTGCTTAGAAGAAAGTAAATCTAAATGGACAATATTTTACATAACTGTGATTGAATTTTTTACATTAATTAGTTATTTTTGAAGTCGGTGCCAGCTGTCAGATCGCGCAGATCGAATTACTGAACTTTATTTGGTGTTCAAGGCAATCGAGAGTACGAACAAAAATCCAAATATTTTACGCATGTCGTGAGGAAGATAGTTTTATTGCGGGAGACAGCTTAGGGAAACAAATTAACGATATGTTATCTGTGGCTCGGCCTCGTTTGTGATCCAGGCATATCTCTGGCGCTACAGTGTCTGCATCATGCAGTAAACACTTTATAGTTAGTATAATATAGGTGTATCAGCTATATGTTTCAGTTTTGTTGAAAAATGTTTCTAGAATTAATTGTAGGCAAGTAGTAACATGATTTTTTATGTATTATTGTTTTTATCTTTTTGTTTTTCTTGCTTTGACTGGCACCGACTCCAAAAATAAATAATTAATGTAAAAATTTCAATCACAGTTACGTAAAATATTGTCCATTTAGATTTACTTTCTTCTAAGCAAGGTATAAAGTTATTTTAAAATTTTTAGTGCCCTTTTTTGAAGGCGGTTTTTATGTTTTTTAAACAATTATTTAATTTTTAAATTTTTAGTGGTATTATAGTTAATTTGTATTTAAATATGCCACAGCAGTTCTCGTTTTGTGAACTTCCTGTTAGCACAGTGGTTAAAGCGAATGCTTAAAAAAAAAAAAAAAAAAAAAAAAAAAAAAAAAAAAAAAAACCTGTCTTTATAACAACTTTTAACAACTTTCAGAATGGGGTGAATTGGATGCTGTGTTACGGAATGTCAGTTTACTTTTTTTTTAAGTGCTTTACGTCTCTCAACAGCGAGGTCTTTAGAGACGGGAAAGGATGGGGGGCAAGGATGGGGGCAAGGAATGGGAAGGAATTCGGCCATGGCCTTTTTTTAAGGAAGCATCCCGGCATTTGCGTGGAGTGATTTGGGAAACCATGGAAAACCCAAATCTGGGTACCCGGACGGGGATTCGAATGTGTCAGTTTACATTTTGGTTCAGGCTGTTTTTCGATCCAATCATAACATCTGTTAAAGCTGCTGCTCGATAATCTAAACGTGTAATATCTGGACATTAATACATACCACATACACAAATCTGTCTCTGGAATATATCTGTTCGTTCCAGCATCACACAGAAAATATAGATATTTAATTGGTTTTCACAACGTAAAAGCTCGGGGTCCAAGTTGAAATCTGAAGTACGTGTTGAGACATTAGGACACATACATTTTATAAATATTCTGCAATGACTTAAAAATAGCTTAATTGATTTTGACGGTACTTAAAACTGTGGATTTTGTAAAGAACATTGGAAATTATAAACGATGGGGGTAAAGGAGAAGAGGGATTGGGTTTTTGTATACCAAATGTACACTGACTTTTCTGATTGATTTAAAGTATACGTTTGTAAATTTCTATTGATATCATATAAAAATTTTATGTGTGTATAAAAAAATAATTAAAGGGGGGTGGAAGTGAAGAGTAGTTTGGTTTTTGTTAACGTAGTGTGGACAGTATTTTTCTCTTTGTTTTAAAGTATACATGTGCAAAGTTCCATCGAAACCAGATAAAAACTGTAGCTTTGTGTAAAAAACATTTACAAAAATTAAATGGGGTAAGGGAGTGAGCGGTTGGTTTTGTAAGCAGAATGTTTCTCTTGTTCTTAAGTATACATTTGGAGTGTTCCATCGAAATCTGATATAAACGGTTGGTATCTATAAAGAACACTGGAAATGAGGAGGGGTGGGTGTAGAAGGGAAGAGTGGTTGGGCTTCTGCAACCTAATTTAAACACAATTGTTATGTATTTTTTCAAGTATATGTGTGGAAATTTTCTTCTGAATCAGATAGTAACTGTTCTTTGTGTAGATTAAAGGGGTGGAAAGAGGGAGAGAGGTTTGGCTTCTCTAAACCAAATGCAGACAGTATTTTTCTGTTTGTTTTGAAGTATACATGTTCATACTTCCTTCAAAATCAGATAGAAACGGTACATTTATATAATGAACAATGACAGTAATTAAAGGGGTAGAAAGGGGAATAGCGTTTGTGTTTTTGTCAAAGTAATGTGAGTAGTATGTTTCTTTTTCTATTTGCTTTAAAGTATACACATGCGAAGTTCCACCGAAATCGGATTAAAATGTGGGTTTGGACAAAGATTAATTGATCTAAAAGGGGAGCTAGGGTAGTTTTTTTTTATTTTTTGGTCAGAAATCTTCTACATAAAAAAAAAATACATATATGTGCCAACTTTCATAAAAATTGGTCAAATGGTGTCAACTGTAGCTTTTCAAAAAGAAAATTGACAAAAGTAAAGGGGCGCAAACGGGGAAAAGGGTTCAGTATTTTCAAACCAAAAGCTGACATTATTTTTCTCTTTGTTTTACAGTAAAAGTGTGCTAAGTTCTATCTAAACTGGATAAAAACTGTGGGTTTGTATAAAAAATTAAACGGTTTAATAGGGAGTGGGGGTGGTTTTTTGATTTTTTGGTCAGAAACCTTCCTGGTGAAAAAATACATATAAGCGCCAACTTTCATGGTAATAGGTCAAACGGTGGCGACTGTAGCTTTTTATTTAAAAAAAATTGACAAAAATTAAGGGGTTGGTAGGAGGGAGAGGGGTTGAGCTTTGGCAGACCAAATGTTGAAAAGATTTTTCTGTTTGTTTGAAATTATACATTGGCAAAGTTCAATCAAAATCAGAAATGAAATATAGGTTTCTATAAAATTAAGGGGTGTAAAGGGGGAGATGGGGTGGATTTTTTTGGTCAGAAACCTAGTCCATGAAATATTACATGTATATGACAACTTTAATGGTGATCAATTAAATGATGTCGACTACAGTTTTGTATAAATGACATTGGCAAAAATTAAGAGTTGGATAGGGTGAGTGGGGCTCAGGTTTTTCAAACCACATGTTGACAGCATTTTTCTATTTATTTTTGACTATACATGTCCAAATTCCCATTGGAATCGAGTAAAAAAGTAAGTTTGTATAAAAATTAAGGGGTGTAAAGGAAGAGAGGGGTGTTTTTTTTATTTTTTGTGTCAGAAACCTTTTCCATGAAAAATTACATGTATATGCCAACTTTAATGGAGATCAGTTAAATGGTGTCGACTTTAGCTTTGTATAAAGAATATTGGCAAAAATTAAGGGATGGATAGGGGAAGAGGGGTTCGGTTTTTTTAAACCAAAAGTTGACAGTATTTTTCTGTTTATTTTTTACTATACATTTCCAAAGTTCCATCAAAATCGGATAAAACATGTGGGTTTGTATAAAAGTTAAGGGGTGTAAAGGGGTATAAGAGGTGGTTTTCAATGAAATTCATATGGGACCACTTTGGAGGTATACTCTATCCACTATAAAAATTTCATTTAAATCGGTTCAAAATTGGCGAAGATATCGTTGAACATACATAAAAAAAAATAAAAAAAAAAATCAGACGAATTGAGAACCTCCTCCTTTTTTGAAGTCGGTTAATTAAAGCCAGGACACGAATATCGCTATTAGCCTTTCCTACCACAAAAAACTGTGGTAGTTTATTCTCAGAGTAAAATATGCATTTTTACTAAACTGTTATTGTCATTTGTGTTATATGCGTTCAGGAGGAAGGTCTAACCAGTAATACGAAACAGACATCTTCAGAGATTACCAAGCATTAGTAATGAATCAGCCGAAGCTTTAATCTCACTGTAGTAGATTGAGTATTTTTCAGTAACTGCAATCATATCATTTAGAGATACAGTATCACTACTAATTAGTATAGAAAGCTAGTGTAACCAATGACAGGCAGTCTTTTTTTCAGAGAATTGAAATTTTTTCGAGGGATGTACAATATTCCGTCAACAGTGATGTATTTGTAGCCACCCACCAAAATATAAAGCATTGTAATTTCATATTACTTCGTTTGTGAAACGCCTGGAATAATAAAAAAATTGACAAATCTAAAATCATAATTTATTCCTTAACGAGGAATTTATTGTAAAGACAGAGGGAATATTCCTTAGTGTGTAGTAACTTATTACAATAGGTACAAATTTTAACCAAACATTTACTTCCTTTTTTTTTTAGAAAAAGTTCCAATCCCCTTTGCGACCGTTTAACCAGTTCCAGATATTTGTAACTATTCTTATAACAGCATTAAGATTTCTTCCTTGTATTAATTGTACAACACAGTATGGCCGACACAAGACAATGTGACCCTCGTCACATGAGGCCAGCAAGTTAACCTTGATGCTGCCGTAGTCGATAGTTAAACACTATAGGCTGAGATAATTACATTTTTTCACCCCTGTCATCAGTCTTTCGACTGGTTTGATGCAATTCTCCATCCCATACTATCTTGTGCTAACCTCTTCATGTCTAAATATCCCTTACAACCCACGTCCTCAATTATCTGCTTCATATATTGTAATCTCCATCTTCCTCTACAGTTCTTAGCTTCGACTGTTCCCTCAACCAGCAAATTAATCAATCCATCATGTTTCAAAATATGATCTACCATACTGTCTCTTCTTTCTGTAAGCTTCCCCCACAAACCTCTTTCCTCGCCCATCATTTCCAAAACTCGTTCATTTCTTACTTTGTCAGTCCACTTAATTTTCAGCATTCTTCTGTAGCACCACATTTCAAATGCTTCAATTTTCTTTCTTTCCGGTATTCCTAACGTCCACGTTTCGCTACCATAAAGTGCTGTGGTCCACAGTGGGGAAGGAAAAGAGGAAAATACTGCAGAGAGAACTACATAGTATTCGCAAAGTAATGCTCACTCATAGTTTGTTTGCGGGACTTCAAATAATAAGGCGATATCCAACCACTCTTTATTTTCGACCGTATTTATGTTACGAATACCTTCATTCTCCCGGAGCATCTTTGGCTGTTTGTAATATTATTTCCGCCAAATTCAATATCACTGGATTAGTGCCAGTTGGAGCCCAAGCTTTCCTCCCGTTCTGATTGCGTTTTCACTTGGCCTTATGTCTGTGTTGTGGTCATTCCAGCGACAGCTGCTATTGTCGCGGCTTATGAATTGTGATTGCTATCGTGTTTATTTTGGTGGTCATTATGTTGACAGCTGTCAGCGGCGGTGGTTTCAGTCCATTCTAGTTGAAGTGACGCGGACAGTTGTTGGGATGTGTGTGTGTGTGTGAGAGAGAGAGAGAGAGACAAAGCTTCCTTTTACTACAAATGCGTGTATGATGAGAGATTTTGTGACATTAAAGTGTTGTGTTTGTCTTCTGTTTGTTTTTTGCTACAACGGGTACGGTAGTACTTTTTAAATGATAGAAGAAACTTTTTTATTGATATTCTAGAGTGATTCCTAACATCTTTCAATGTTTGCTTGTTTGTGCTTATTTCCTACTAAAAACAAAAAAAAACAAAAACAAAATCAAAGATATTATTACCTCATTTTAATCAGTGAAACGAAGTATTGTTTAAACAAAGGTTAAACTAAGTTACATCACCTCGGCACTAGGTAGCATAATTCAAGCGTCGCGTTCTTAATAATTAAGAAAATAGTGATCACAGACAATGTTTATCACTCCAATGAAAAAAATCTAGTGCCGTTATATATCTGCGAACTGCGTAAGCTATCAGCCACGTTTAACATTGATATTTCAAGTGTCTTTAAAATAAAAATGAAGGAAAACTTCGGAAGCAGCTCAAACAACTAAATAAAATTAACACGGAACAATTTCTAAAAGATCAGAATAATTTCTGGAACATCTCTCCACCGAAGACTAGGTTTGATTTAATTATATTTTCATCCAGTAATCTTCTATAACGAATAAAACTTCATTCTGAAAATCAATATGTGTTTTAATAGAACTACTCCTTTGAAATGAGAGAATCTTTCAACACGACAGACATTATGACTTTTTTACAGAGCTATAAATTGATGTGCAACATCTGTGCACCAAACCTTTCCACACATTTCCAATTTTGCGTTTCTTTGAAAACGTAAAGAGCAAACACTGGCACACATACACTTCTTTTTATCAGCATTTATCAGCTGAATGCAAAGAGACATCAAAATGAAGTCATATAATATAAATAAAGCCTTTAGGGGGAGTAATTTAGTGAGGCACAACTATTTCGTAAAACACGGCAGAGGATCCTAACGTCACGTTCCTCAACAGCGTTTACAAATCACTTCTACAGCAAGCAAAGCGATTAGCGCAATTCATTTTTCATGACATGTTATAAAAACCTATAAATTTCAGAGCAGACCGTCCACATTATTCTATTACCATCAATAGCTAGGATACCATTTTTTATACGTCGTGTGTTAAATCAACATCATAAAGTTAATTAAAAAGTTAACTGAGCACAATTAAGAACAGCGACATCTTTTGTCTTGAATGCCTGTATTCATACTAACGTTTCAGGGCTTTGATAAATTAGTGGGAAATCAAGAACATTGCCAGAAAATTTATTTCAGACATTGAAATCACTTGCCTCTTAATCCATCGAAACAATGAGTGGAATATATATATATTTGCTTAGGGCTTTACGCCTCGTCGACGTCTAGGTCATTAGAGGCGGGAAAGGATGGGGTCAAGGAACGAGAAGGAATTCGGCCAGGGTCTTTTGAAGTAAGCATACCGGCATTCACCTGAAGTGATTTGGGGAAAACATGGAAAACTCAAATCTAGATTCCCAGACTAGGATTCGAACCCGCGTCCTCCCCGATGGGAGGCCAGAGCGTTACCGCTCACCAACCACGGTCGGTCATTGAGTGGAACTAGTAATGATAGAAAAAAAAAGAAATATAAATAAGATGTTTTGAAAATTAGTTTTTATAGTAAGATCAAGTACAGGTTTGTAAGAAAAGGGCGGAGAATGGTAACCGACTTGAATACTGACGGCCTGAAGTAAATTCACAGTTATTATCCGAACAAGAAACCATTGACATTCGACTCTGCCATGCAACGTCTCGTAAGCAGTCACGCTTTTTTCATGTGTGACGTCAATGGAAAAATAACAATTCTGCCAACATATTCTCAACTACTCGGTGTGATTTTTAAGAACAGATTAAAGAAAAAGTATACCATATTTTGCAAAAATACCTGAGAAATACTTGCTGATGACATTGTCCTGTTAGCAGAACAGACAGGATTTTGAGAAATTACTGATTGTCGTGAATAAAATACTGAAGGAAGGACTAAATCTAAACCAAAGCAAGACAATAGTGATGACATGTAGTAGAAATGATTACAGTAATAGTAGATTAAATATAAAAATAGGATCGGGTACGATAGAAGAAGTAAATGAATTCTGCTAGTTAGGAAGTAAAATACAACTGATGGCCGAAGAAGGAATAATGATAAAAGTAAAATAGCACTAGCTAAAAGAGCTTTGATGAAAAAGAAATCTATTAGTTTCAAATATTGATCGAAGATCCAGAAAGAACTTTTTAAAAAACTATGTGTGGAGCACAGCACTTTATGGTAGCGAAGCATGGACTTAAGGAATACGAGAATAAGGAAAATTGAAGCATTTGAAAAGAGATGCTATAGAAGGACGCTGAAAATTAATTGGACAGATAAAGTACATAATGAACGTGTTTTTGAAATGATGGGTGATAAAAGAAGCTTGTGGAAGTCTCTTACAGAAAGACCAGACAAGATGTTTGGTCACATTTTAGGACATGCGGGATTGGTTAATTTGTTAGCGGAGGAAACAGTTGAAGGAAAGAACTGTAGAGGTAGACAAAAATTATAATATATGAAGCAGATAATTGGAGATGTAGGTTGTAAGGGATATTTTGAGATGAAGAGGTTAGCGCAAGATAGGAAGGGATGGAAGATTTCATTAAATTACTGGAGAGACTAAAAAAAAAGAAGAAGCCCTCAGAGATTTTGAAACCGTATGAAGTACTTTTTTTTTTTTTTTTTTTTTTTGTAACTGCTTTACGTCTCTTTTTAACATCGAGGTCTTTAGAGACGGGAAAGGATGGGGGGCAAGGAATGGGAAGGAAATCGGCCATGGCCTTTTGAAGGAAGCATCCCGGCATTTGCCTGGAGTGATTTGGGGAAACCATGGAAAACCCAAATCTGGATGCCCGGACGGGGATTCTAACCGCCGTCCTCCCGAATGCGAGGCGAGAACGCTAACCGTTACACGTATGAAGTACTGTAAGTGAATAGATAAACTCCAGTGCTAACATGATTTTAGTGGTTGAATATTTGAAGATTATTTATTATTGTGAACTGAGATGTAGCGTATTTATTTAGTCCAATAGCTTTTATTTTGGCTGATAAATTATCACTAGACTCGCAAACGCTTGCGTAGTGACACTCTGGAAGCTGTCGCTGTAATCCACCAACAAACAACAGCAAAATCGAATGAATTGCCATCACCTGATCGTGTCAGCTGCCTGCGGCCGACCGTGTTTTGTGCAGATCGTGGATTTGATTTTGGCCCTTGTTGTTGTTGTTATAGCCGTGTACAGTTGTTTCGGTTTGTTTTGACCTGCTATGAAGCAATCACACGCACTCGACCTGCTGTCGCATTAAACCTAATGTCGACAGTAAATCACAGAGTGTCGTCTATAAATTGTGACGGGACACAGGGAGATGGCGGTGTTAACGCATCAGTGCGAACGCAGCACCAGTTTTCGTCCACCACCAAGTTTACTCTTGCTTCCTTCTTTTACGATAGTGTAGAAAAAAATAGTAAGCATTCGGCTTCGAAATTCCTACAGGCCTTTGCTTTCTAAGGTCGTCGTGATTGTTGCCCCGTACACAGAATATTTTAGTGAACAAGGTTAGGAAGAAGGAGGCAAGTTACATGAAATTTCGTAAGTCATTGCCAAGTTTCTTACTTTTTCTGCCACTTATAGGTCACTTGCAATATAAGACTATACAACAGTCCTCGTTTTCTTCAATTCTCAGAACGTCTCTATGATTATTCTGATGACATCTTATTCTTAGAGCTCTTTCTTGCGTGGTAGTTTTTGTTGGAACACCGGAAGATTGGTAGCGTCAATAAATTTTATTCTTTGTTGCTAAAAATGTCTTCCGAGAACCTGATTCTTTCCAAATCCCCTCTTATTTCCTTTAGCCATCCTATAGCGCATTTCAATTTTATTGGTCAACTTACTGCTATCCATTCTGTATAAGTGTCCTTGAAGGTTTAATTCTCTTTTCCTTTTTTCGTCTACAATGTTCTCTATGTTTTTGCGTAAATCTTCATTTTTCTTGTATATCCAAAACTTAGCTTTGTTGTTTTGTGCCCTAAGGTTTTTCTTAGTATTTTTCTTTCTCTGTTTTTCAGGTTAAGACAGTGTCAGAAATTATCTTCCCATTTTAAGGACCTAAGTCCATATCTTTTTCCAAATGTTTAGGGCTGTGTAGCTCGTTGACAGAAGCCGCAACAGGATTTTTGAGCAGGACCAAGGAGGAAATCGGTAGTCGCCTTTGTTAAGTAGCCATTAAGGTATCACCTGTAGAAATTTCTGTAAAAATATAAATACGTATATCCAAGCCGATATTTCCTACCGAATGCTGCACAGCTCAATCAGTAGAGTGCAGTCTGGGCAAGTAGCCGAAAATTTTTCGAAGCTGAATATTCTGACCTGTCCCCAACGCTCAACCAGCCTGCTGTCGAATATGTACCCGGGAGGAAACTCCTTGGTGATAAAAGAGGTAGAACCAAAGGCCACCACACCTCCATCTCTGGTGCCGAGGACTTTGAAAGGGAATATGGAGCTGTATCTCTAAGAAACTTCCATCCCTTCAAGGGCGGTGAGATCCTTAAAGTGGAAAGACTAATTTTACGTACCTAATGTCACTCACATAAGAATGTGTGTCTTTAAATATAGGCGTTTCCTTTTCGTACGATGGCTGAAATTAAATTAAGCAGAAACGCGTTCTTAATAAACACGAATGAAATTGTAAAGTTTCATAGCAATCGGCTCAATAAAATAAATTGTTTTTTACATCGACTGTTGACAGTAACTAGTATGTTCCAGCATTTCCGGCAAAAAATTTTAAAAAAAATAGATGTGAATAATTTTTAGGGCTATTTTAAGACTTTTATAAGCTAGTTTTTTAAGTATTACATAAACACGTATTTTGATAATTTTCGGATGAAATCAATGTAGTTTTGTTATTAATAATATTTGGTAGGTGTGGAACGGCAGTGTAACAGTAATAATATTGAAATCGGAAGCAAATTGTGAATTTTATATTAATATTAAAGCATGACAGACTTTATAATTAAAATGATAAATGAATAAGTGAATTAATATAACACAATGATTTTTATTTATCGTGAATAATATTGAAGCAAATGATTTTATTAATTGAAAAAATGCAATGAATTTTAAACCATCAAGATTTTTAAAGTTTAAATATAAAATATTATCAGGCCTACCACCAGGGGTTGGGTAATTTGATGCGGCGTTTGGAAGTCGCTCTACAATGGGGTGCTTGACTAATTTTGGGAAACAACGGAGCAGGTTATCGAAACGTCGTCATTTTACGACAGTATCCAGCTGCACTCCCGTGAAAAATTCACTGCATCAATACGCCAGGAAAGTCTCCACTCTTATATTTGGGAAAGTAGTCAGTATTGTAGCTGGGCGTCTACTAAAAGCCAAAAAAATGTCATTTCTCTGAAAAACAAACGGGAAAATGCAAAATATTGCATTTTTATGCGCTGATTTGAATATTGGCGCCAAAACGCTCGCAGCTGTCATGGCGTCTCTTGTGATGTCACATCTCTGCTCGTTCCGGTAGAAAAAAAAGACGGTTTGCTTATTTCGTGAATAAAATCAGTTCTGCGGTTTACAAGGGGTGTGTAGTGCCTCAGTGTGTAAATACAACATTTAAGACACCAAACAAATTGTTTTCTTATTTCCACACAAGTAAAATATGCCGAAAAAGTAGCTAAAGCTTGCACGACGCGACTAGGCGTATTTGCCTACAAAGTCTTCAATCTATTTTTGTGAAGTCTACTTTTGAAGTAAGTTTTCATTTAAAATTTTATTATATTCAATAAGGCTCTGTACCTCAATGTTTTGCTATGTGAAAAACTTAAAATTTTATCGATAAATAAATTACAACTTCAGAAGTTAAAACACCATTCTTTGTAAATGTGTGAAAATTTTGTTATTTGTCACAGTTGTCGAATGTGTGACACCAAATATTACTAAAATGTAATTTAGTTTTTGTATTTTAATAACAACCGGGGCTTATGCCACAGAGGTGTAAAGTGCATAGATTGTAATAATAACATTGATGTTATTGTGTAAAAATATCTTTGAAATAATATAATTAGAGGAATAAGAGTTCAGTTGTTCGTTTGTGATCTGGTATGACACACCAAAAAGAAATCTGTATCTGTAAATTAGAAAAAAGGAAATGTTTTAAAATACATGAAGTACAAAAAAGAAGCGCGGATAATTGTTATTAATATAAAACTATTACTAATACGCAGAGATTTGGCGACCTTGTGACGAAACTGAAATTGAGATCTTCGGATATATTTGGCAAGTACAAAGAATTATCTTCTTTTGGGAAAGGCAGTAACATGCGCGTGGCCAACTTCACTCAAGAAACCGGTGCAATTTGCGAGACATTTGTTTTTACTCAAAAAGTAAATATTTGTAAGAAAATCAAAAAGTTACTAAAATTTTATTTTATTTTACGAGGTAAATGTAAATTGAAATGTTCATTTTTTTTATGCCAAGAATTAGCCCAAAGTTACAAATGATAAATGCACTGCACCTCTTAAGTAATCAATAAAGCGCAAAGCTTATCTTGAACAGGGTAATATAAGTAATTTCATATTCAGAAATTTTGTGTGTGTGTTTGATTGAAATTTTTGTCAAGTGATTTCTGTTGTGTTTTCTTCCCTTTAAAACTGTTTAATTTATTGCATGTGTTTCTTTGTTTGGTACAAGTGGTTTTGTGTACAATAAGCGGCGTTGGCTTGATTTTCGTCGTTTCGAGGCGAGAAGAAATCATTTAAAAATAATAATAAATACTCATAGTGGATAGCGTTTATCTTTGGTCAGAAAGCTACTGTAAAATACATTTTTTTTTATAAGTATGGAAAGTGCTAATGAATTGCCTGTTATCACAAATTCTGAGAATTGCATATATGGGGAAACTAAAGAATTTATAGCAATAGATAGCGATGGCTCTGCGGTAATCAGTTTTGGCTCCAGTGTACAACTGATACTCAAGATAGGAGAGGTGATATTGGCCCTGTTTTAAATATTATTTTACAACAATTACAGGAAATGAATTTAAAAAATTGAATTGTCACAGCAGAAAACAATTGAAGAAATGAATAAACGATTTGAAGCATCAGAACAGAAAACAACTGGACAGTTTCAAGAAATGAATAAAAACATTGAAAAATTGCAACATAATGTAGAAAGTTTACGGCAGGCTTTACATCAAGAAATGGATGAAATAGAACATAGTATGGAAATCAAAACACCGAATGTATATGAACATATAAATGAGAATGAGGGAATTTTGAAGCATGGATGCACAGAAGAAGTGGAAAATGAGATAATGAACAGTCACCAGTTTAAAAGGAAAATATGATGCCTTTGAAAATTTTGGTAGACAAATGGTCAGCAAGAATGACATGGATAAATTAAACATATATTCTACGTAGGTTGACAAACGGGTGACAATAGTAAATGAAAAAGTCACTGCAATCACTAAAAATGAGCTGGAGAAAATCGAGAATCTCAAAGATAATGGAGAGTCGAAGAGGATCGATTGTGTAGTCAGAGATACGGCGCAACAGCGTTTCTCGATTATGAATGTAACAATGTAACAGATAAAGGAAAAAAGTTACATGAAATAAAACTTACGCCTGGTGGAAGCATACATTTTGAAATATTTGTAAAAACCTACAGACATGTTTTTCCTGAAGACTGGTCGGACAAGAAAAAGATTAAATATTTGAAGAATACGTTGAAAGCAGATGTTATTCCATGGAGCTGCGAGGTCAATGAAAAATGTCAGCATTTTGAACAATTTCTGAAGCTCTTTCTAGATATGAACCGGTCTAGAAAAAATCAAAGGAAGGTAAAAAATGAACAGCAGACCATACAGTAAATGCAAGGGCACTGTGAGATACATTTGTCAGTCACTATTCCGAAAATTAGAACACCTAGAAGAATCTTACAGAGCACACAACGTGATGACAAGAGAAAATGAACAGAATGGCAGAGTAAAATTGACAATATTCTGACAGAAGGGAGCAAATTTGCATCGTTGGTGTGAGAGAAATTATGAGAAAAACGCAGAAGAAAATCGGCACTCAGGAAATGAGAGATCAATGTTCAAGAGAAGCGAACAAGAAATGGAAAGGAACTTGAAAAGAAGAAAGAAAATGAAAATATGATAATTGTTTGGGGTTTTAAAAACACCAAAATTTTTTGTGGGGGCACACGAACCTCGAGTTTTGAAATAATATGAAATAAAAAGCAAATAATAATAAAAAAAAGACCTGCTAATAGTGACAAGTAGAAATTTATTAGTTGATTAAAGTGGGAGTTTATAATGAAGCCAATGAAGATTATCAGAAGATAAGAAGAAAATTACAGTACAGCAGTTTCTACGACAAAGAAGAAGAAGAGGCGCTGGGTGTCGACAGCAAAGGACAGTCATTTAGTGGTATGGTTAGCATTGATGAGGGATTTAATAATGAAAATGATGTAGTAATGTATTTTCTACTGTAGAAAGAAAACACAATTAGCAAGAATACGGATTTTTCCGATGGTGAGCTAATTTAGGCTAGCTGGAACTAGGAAAATAAAAAACTTCTCGTGCGGCTAGAAGCTGCATACACCCAAGATTTTCGTATAATTTGCAATGGATCCCAGAGAAAAAAACAAAAAATTAAGAAAAAGGGGCTGAGGATAGAAAGAAAAGACATAATAAAGGTCATACACCTACCGAGTATTATTTGAGAGATCTTGTGTTGGTCAGAACGCACAGAAAATCGTGCAATTTAAAAAGATTATATATATATATATATTTATCATGAGCTATTAAGGGTTGCTAGCTGAATGAGTGTATGAGAGTAATAACTGGCACCCTAAAATCCACCCCAGTCCCCTGGTTGCACCTGATCAGCAAAATACCACCTCCAGAGAGAAGACGCCAAGAAGCAACGGCACGTGAGTGGATAAAACTACACCATCCTGATCATCCACAGGATCTCCCAATCCACGAGGTTCTAAATAACTTACCACCTACTCGTCTTAAATCCAGAAATCCGGTATGGCAAGATGTATTTGACTTTGATGTCATGGAAAAATGGCAACAAAGATGGAACTCCGCATCTGTAAAACATCCAGATATTAAAGATCCCACAACTGGACTTCCAGGATTCCATTTAAATAGAAACCAGTGGGTAAAACTAAATCGTCTAAGAACAGGCCATGCGAAATGCAATTACATACTGTATAAGTGGGGCCTTCAGGATTCTCCTGCATGTGACTGCGGTGCTCCTTCCCAGAGTGTGGAGCATATTATCAGGGAATGATGCCCTCTACGGAAGTATGACGGACCATATGAAGATGTTTTTGGAGCTACAAGTTCCTTCGTAGAATGGCTGGAAGAACTGGACATCAGCTTGTGAACGCTACCAACGTTCTTGTCATTGTATATATTTATTATTGTATTAGTTGCTTGCCATACGACAAATAAATAAATAAATAAGGGTTGCTAGTATACGCGCAATCTAATAAAGCTTAGGGCCTTTCGTAATGTGGCAGATAAACTGATGAATGTGATGCATAAATCTTTAAAATTTTGAAATATATATATTTACTTTGTGTGCTTCAAGCCTAAAAAGTGATTGAAACTAATGTATACTGATAATAAATTCTTTTTAAATTACACTGAATCTGAATTTTAATGTTTTCGAGTGCTAAGCTATTGATCATATGGACATTTTGTCGTTGCTATTTTTTTATGGTGAAAAAAATCTATAACGCCAAAATGGGGGGCATGTATGACACCAAATATTACTAAAATGTAATTTAGTTTTTGTATTTTAATAACCACCGGGGCTTATGCCACAGAGGTGTAAAGTGCATAGATTGTAATAATATCGTTGATGTCATTGTGTAATAATGTCTTTGAAATAATATAATTAGAGGAATAAGAGTTCAGTTGTTCGTTTGTGATCTGGTATGACACACCAAAAAGAAATGCTGTATCTGTAAATTAGAAAATAAGGAAATGTTTTAAAATACATGAAGTACAAAAAAGAAGCATGGATAATTGTTATTAATATAAAACTATTACTACTAGGCGAGAAACGATATGGAAAATTACATGAAGTATCATAGGCAGCACTGTCATAACCGCCACGCCGCAATTTGATGATGAATTCTTAAGCAACTCCATGAAACCAACCGAAAGTAAAGCATATTTTTTTTTGATATCTCGCTTAGGTATCGAGATATCGAATATCAAAAATCAGTCATAGATATTGTACGTTGTCCTTTGGTGATGTTTTTCTTCTGGTCCAGGCCATATTTCAACCTAATGACAACCGAGATAATAAAACATCTATTGTGCATGTCCAGTGTGTAGTTCCTTGTCGCTTTAGCGAATTTTTTTTCTTGTCCAGGCTGCACTCAACCTAACTATCTTAATTTGGAGATACGATATCTTGTGAATTGAGCAAAACATCAAAAAAATTTATTCTTTACTTTCGATTCGTCTCGTAGACTTACAGAAGAATCCAGCATCGAATTTGGCTTTGGTGAAATTTTTCTTCTGGTCGAGGCCGCATTTCGACTTAACCACCTCACTTTTGAGACAGTATATATCCCGAGAACTAAGTGAGATATCAAAAAAAAAATTCCTTACTATCGATTTGTCTCGTCGAGTTACTTAAGAATCTATCACCAAATTGCGGTGCTACGGTTATTGTAGAATCCCTGCTTCAACAAATACCGAAAAATATTTCAACCTGAATAGGACGATAGTTTGCAACTTTCTTAGAAAATATATAAAGTTCTAGCTATACAATAACTTCTATAACCTCTGATACAGAAAGAAAAAGCTTTATATTCACAACATTACTGCCGGAAAAATAGCGTCGAACGAATGTAAACAGACTTTTAACTTTAACTAACCCAGCGCGGCAAAAAAATTGGAAGAAATCACTCCAGGATTTTTTAAATAGTAATTACATTAACGATCAACAACTACACATGCTTCTGCGAGCAACAGTCATATTAAACACATTTTAGTAGAGCCGCTGATTAAAATCATAAATTACAGATTCTAAAATACCTTATATTCTAACGTTTTATCGTAATATTGTATTATGTATAACGTAATAGATATGCTTACTTGGACGTTTTGACATTCCGAAATTCTGTTGAGCAGAAATCGCTGTTTGATGCAAAAATACATTCCCAGCATCATCACGTCAATTCTGGGCAAATTAGAGCTGTTTGCCTTATTAAAACCAAATTCCATTTGGAGTATAAGTAGAGCAATTGTTTTACAGCCAGCACTAAAACGTTAAAAATCTTAAATAAGCTACGGAAAGATCGTCAACAAACGTAATTACACGGGAGCAAAACTGGCGCGAAATGATAACTGACGTCATGCGCTCCGATTGGTGTTTCGTATCACGTGAATAAGAGCTGTCTTTTTGGATTTTTATTTTATTAAAAATAGTGTGTTTTAAACTCCTATCCAACAAATGAAGTTGGTTTTCGATATCTTTACAACTTATTCTATCAGTGTAAATTAAGATTTCATGGTTTCATAGTTAGTGTCAAGTACCCCATTACTTCTTCTGCCTCCATTCAATCGACATAAGAACGACTTCGATTTTCATCGAACAGGGTTGATTTGGAGCTGGTTGATCGACGTTTTGCTGGATGCGAGAAGGTGACTGTAGGCGGTCGCATTCTCAGAGCGAAGGTCTTCTCCCGCTGTTTAAGCAGCAGATACCACTCTGTGGTTAGAGGAATTTCGTGTCCACGGGCAAGATTTCAGTGTACGGTTAGTAATGAAGCTGTCTGCTAGATGATTGTCTCACCGAAGACGGAAACATAGTTTGTTGAATCTCCTCCGTGATGCAACAGCTCAACTTGATTTGTCTAGTCTTCGATGAAGGTGACCAATTCCATGAACTCGAGGAAAAATTATCTTCTCTAATTGGCCCACACGTAACAGAGAATAAAAATTTGTTACCACGCACAGATATCACGTCGGTTATTTGCTGAAAATACCTGCCCATTTATGCTAGTTTCGATAGCGTCCACAAATAAAAACATTTTTACCAATTTTCTGAGCAACATACAGCAACACGCCACCGCTGATGTAATGACACTGAATGGTTCCACGCCATCGGCTAGCTATATAGCATCAAGCACTGACTTACAATGTCTGTTTCTCACATTTGCAGGAAGCCTCTTTGTTGGGTCGCCACCCTAAAAATTCGAGTAATATCAAGATGGGGATACCGCTGCGGCCTCGTGTAGTAAACACACAAATCACGTGGTATATATGACAACATTGTGACGTATAGTCCAGACTGCTTTACAGCATAAACTCAAATGATGATTGACGAAATATTTTATAATTATGCGTTTCGGTCGTAATGCAGCACGGACCAAAGTAAAACGTAACCATAACGCACGATATTGTAGATATCCAATTTTCAGATCATTTCTATAGCTGTTACTGAGTTGATACCTGCAGACTGAATACGTCACAGTGATGTCATATATATCACGTGATCTGTGTGTTTACTACATGAGGCCGCAGCGGTATCCCTATCTTGATATTACCCAAAAGTTCTTTCTTCGTCTTTAAAATAACGAGTCGTTTAAAAAGTCAATTGTATGAAAATTTTTAAGGCTCTGTCGTAAATTCTTAATCTAACTGAATCTCGAGCTCCAGGTATACTTGGAAATCCTGTCCTTTACATCGACACCGACAGGTATTTTGTCGTAACTGCACTCTCAATACCTTTTTTATCAATAATTGCTGGATGCAAAGTGAAACATTACAGTGTTCAAGAGTTAGTCATCTCATCTCAGTTTCAAACCACAGGTAACAATATTTCATTTACTAATAACTTTTCAGGAATTAAGTGTACATATCACCTTCTATTTACTTACTTTAAAACCCTATCAATAGTATGATGAGGTGAAAATGTATTATTCCGATAGGTTTCAACCAACTCCATTGTTCCGTTATATCAATGAGAATAAAAGATGCAACTACTTTTCATTAAACCTGATACTGTAAAATATGCGAGTTTTGCACGACGTAATTTTGTAGTTGTTGTAGTGGGATAGATATTCCGGAATTTCTGGAACCCACTTATTTTTTTAAAGTGTTTAGCGAACATTGTCTAAAAGTCATTTCATTTTCTTTGTAATTCTTTTACCTCAGACAAACCCTCCTGGCTGATTTAGCTTGTTCGAGTAAAGGATTATTTCTTTCTCATATATGTTTGCTGCCAATTGAGCGCTTCATCTCACTTAAACATCAACGTTTTCTTGCAACACAAAGCAATTTTACGAATGCTTCGTGGAATTTGGACATTACTACTTGCCACAAAACTTGCCGCTAGGAGCGGTGGTAAATAGTATTAATTTGATTAACTGATAATATCAGTGATGTAGAAATGATGCCATGTGTTGAGGAACCGTCCAGTTTTACGATCTGAAATGACATTCTGACCTAACATACTTTATTTAACTGGTGGAAGGGAGGATCCGTTGTGCAATATCATCGGACCTCTACCACTTATGTTGGAGTCAAATACGTTCAATAAGAC